>JAODAL010030742.1:0-49481 GCA_025379985.1 Phyllomedusa bahiana
ATCCAACCTTTGGGAACATTGTGTTTCTATTATGGCTTGCATCCGCTCACCCACCCCTGGGAAGTTTGTACAGAGGTGGGAATAGGTAAAGAGATGCTGGAAAAGTGAGGATTCTAAGATATTTGTGTGTAAATTCTCCAGGTATGAGTTGTGGCCGGGACAAGTCATCATGGCGGTGTGGAACGGATGCAGAAGAAAAGGGAATAAGAACGACTCATGAGAGAAGAGAACGACTCATCAGTCAAGACGTCTCCGGTGAGTCCCTGGATGTCAGGCCTTTATATCTATCTACCAGGGGCCTACATACCTATTTAGAAGTGGCTTTACCTATCTGTCTACTGGGAAATGGTAGAGAAGTGTTGGGAAAGTGAGGAGTCTAAGGTGTCTGTGTCTTAAATTCTGCAGGGACAAGTCATGGTGATCTGGACCAAATAGAGAGAGAATAACCCATCAAAGAAGGGAACATCTCATCAGAGAAGATGTCTCTGATGAGTCCCTGTCTTGATGAGTGCTTCATTGTAAACAATGCTCCAAATGATGAACGCCGCACAACTCCAGGCACATTTAGGTGAGAAGCAACCAAGTGTCACATCAGACCATTTTTAATGCTTTACATCAGTGTGGTCTGCCTGCTAGATAACCGGCAAGGCCTCTTGCATTGGCCTTGGAGCATCTACGCTGGATGAGGGTCCAGTGACCCTCAATGCTGTTCAGTAATGAAAGTTGATTAACTCTGAGCTGAAATGATGGCCACCAACAATGCTGGAGACGTCATGGAGAGCTCTATGCATCAGCCAGGTCAGATACCATTACTGGTCATCTAGCAAGGAGGCAACGCTCATGTAAACAGATACAAATGGTCTGACTGGACACTTGGTTGCCTCTCACCTCCCTTAATTGTTCTTGGAGTTGTGCTTGGCATTTATCATCAGGTTCTACAGGGCATTGATTACAATGAAGCGGTCATCAGTGTGTGATGGAGCTAAAAGATGTCCACTTCTTTGCCTGTCTGTAACTCTTCCAGTCTCTCTGTATCTCTGATACAACCTGCTGATGACACTCTGACACTCTAAGCTCAGTGGCCACTTCCATCTGAGAGCATCCTGCTTGAAGCCTGGCAATGGTGAGATACTGTTGATCAGTTGTAAGGTATTGTCTTGATCTCATGATGCCAAACAGCGTACAGCGTGATGAGGAGGACTGTTTAATCCCAATTCAAATTGATCCTCTAAATTTATTGGGTGATGATCTCATTTAGGGCCTCATGTATGAAAACTGTCTAGGTCTAAAACTCACTTTGTTGCCCACAGAAACCAATCAGAGCTCATAGCGACCAATCAGCGCGCCCCTTTAATTTCATACAGTGCTTTGAAAAAATGAGAGGCGCGCTCTGACTGGTTGCTATGGGCAACAAAGAATGTCTTAGACCTAGACAGTTTTCATACATGTCCTCCTTAGTTCATTTAAAAAAAAATTCAATAAATTTTAAGTTTATTCTGAAATTTCAACCAAAAGCCAAATATTCACAACTTTTTGAGAGTAGTGTATGTGGCCCATACTACTGGCCATTGCCAAAACACTATTTTTGATTTCAAATGTTTCTAAAAATTGAGGCAAGTACATTACCAATATCTCAATTGGTTAAAGTTGGTCGTATCTAGTCTCAGTGCCTAGGGCAGCATGAGCTCAGGAAAGACAGCGGAGCTCAAAGGGGGTTTTAAATTTCATGGGTTTAATTTTTGGTGTAGGGAAAAGGGGGTTTGGGGGTTTTTTTTACACGGGCTGATTTTTTTCATTGGGGTGCAAAACTGTTTTTTTTAAAAGTTAAATTTTCACCCAAAGGGGAAAGGGGGTCTGCTGTGTGGGGGAAGGGAAATTTTAGAAGGGGTGGGGAGTAAATTTAAAATAAAGGGTGAGGAGGGAGGGGCAATATAGAAAATGAAGGGGTTTAAAAAGGGGTTTGATATGGGCAGACTATATCGGGGTTTGGGGAACATAATTGGGGGAGTGGAGTAATTTCCAGAGGGTTTAAAGGGGAAACCCCTTTTGTTGCAAACCAGCATTGAAGATATAGGTACCAACAAAATCTCATGTAATCTCATGCCATCTACAATTTAAATGGTAATAAAAAAAACACATGGGTCCCCTAAAGGTATAATGTTTTAAATCCCCTTTCCAAACAACCCGAAAAGGGGGAAAGTATTTAAACCAATGCCAATTTTAACCAAGGGGAGTTTTTTTGATCGAATTTCCGTCATCCTTTAAAAAAGTAACGTTTAATACCCTGCTGTTTTTACTGAAACGGGTAATGTATGAACCCAAACCAACTAATAAAATGTGGGTACAATTTCCCAAAACCCTTTTACGGAAAATGTAAAAAAAATGGGAAGGGGAAATTAAAATGTCAATTCACAAATTTCTAGAAAAATTTTGCAAAAAAATGGGGGGAACTTTAGGCGGGTAGTTGTAAAAAGGAAACTGATTGGGTGTGGTAGGGATTTCCCGAAACATGGGGGGATCTCCTCCATATTGGGAGGTTTAACCCTTTAAGGGGTTTTTTTAAACCCTTTTTTGGAAAGACAAGCGAAAAGGAGGGGAGGGGAGTGTGTCTTTATGTAAGGGATTTAAAATGAAGGCAAATGTGAAAAAAAAGGGAATACAGGGGAGAGAAGCTAAAGAGTGGAAACATTGTGGGTGGAAGTACAAGGGGGGATTAATGCAGAAAAAAATTTTTTTTGGTGAATCTTAGAACCCTCCGAAAAATCACTGATAGATAGGGGAAAAGATGTATAATCAAAAGGTGCAAGGCAGAAAAACAAGCAGGTACAGTGAAAAAAATGGGTGACTTCAATTTCACAAGGGGTTTGGGCCTTTGGGGCTTGTTTCTGCATTTAAATTAAAAGGGAAAAAAAGTTCCTTAATCTGTTAAAAGGATAATTTTTTTGGGGCCGTTTGTGGGGGATTTCCCCCTAGAAATGGGTTGCTCTGTTGGGTCTGGTCATTTCTAACAAAAAACAGAACTTGTCGGCGCGGTCACAGTTTCTGAAAATTTTGTTTTGGTTAAAAAGTGACCACAAAAAATTTTTCATTTTTTGGGGTAAAAATTGGGAAAAAAAAGAAAAACAGAGCGGGGAAAGGGAAAAAAATTGATTTTTAAAAGGGAAAAAATTTTTCCCCCATTGAGACGAAAGCAATCTAAAAAAAAAAAATATAACTTGGGGGCAGCTAAAAGCCCCAAATAGTGATATAAAAACCAAAAGGGGGGAGTTTAAATTTTTAAATTTGGGGAAAATTTTTTTTGCCCAAAATAAAATTCCCATGGGTAACCCCAAAAAAGGGACTAAAACAAAACCAACATGGCTTTTTACCTTCTGTTAAGAGGGCCAATAAACAAAAAAAAAAGGGGCCCTTTAAAAAATATAAGTAAGGGGGGTCCCGGCCAAACCCGCCTTTGAAAAATTTTAGGGGGGCCCTTTAAAAAATCTGTAAAAAAGGATAAAAAAACAGCAAAATTCAAAAAAGAAAAACAGGGGCCAAGGGCCCGCAAGATAAAACCCCAAAAAAATTATTTTAAAAAATACTAAATGCCCCAAAAAACCCCAAAATCAGAGAAGTTTGGAAACCCAAAAACTGTGATGGGGGAGCCCGGTCACTGGTGACCAAAGAAGGCAGGGGGTTTCTAAATAGGTTCTTCCCCGCTCATTTTTATACTATCAATGAAATTTTAGTTGATGGGCGGTGGGCCAAGTGCAGATGTAGGGAGGGGGCCAAGAGTACATCATCTGCCCTTTAAATTTAAATTTGGGTCATGTAGAAAAAAATCAAAGCCAAGTTAAATAAACTGAATGTGAAAAAAGGTCTTTGACCCCTGATGGCCTTTTACCCGGTTTTAAAGGGGCCAGCCCCCGGGTTTTCCGGGGGTGCCCCTTTTACAGATAATTTTGAGAATTTTCCCCTTTGGGGAATGGTAAAGTTCCAGGGGGAAAACTTTTGGGAAGGCCAAAAGTATGTTTTTTTCCCTCTTCAAAAAAGGGTTCCAAAACCTTTTCCCAAAAGGGGAAATTTTAAAAACCAAATAAGTTTTTCCCTCTTTGTGGAAAAAATGTTTGAGGGGGGTCATTTTTAAAAGGGGTATATTTCAGGGTTTAAAAAAGACAAACCCCAAAATTTTTTTTGTGATTTCCACTGGGAAATTTTCTAAGGGCCCGAAGCCCCGTTAGACCAATCGGGTTGTTTTTTATGAAGAGGTGAGTAGAAGTCTTGATAGCGGGGCCCGCCCGGGGGAAAAATTGTGTTTTTAACTTTGCAAAAGGGGTTTGACACTGCCCCGCATAAGCGGGTTTGTTTGGGGGAAATAGAATCCATTGGGGTTTGAGATTTAAAGTGTGTAATTGGATTAAAAACGGGCTGGAATTTGAAATCATGGGGGTTGGTGGGAAATTTGGCCTTTTCTGGGGTTTGGGCCCACCCCGGTTTGTTTAAATTTTGGGGGCCCCCGGGCCCCCAAATATTGGGGCCCCTCCCTTTTTTTAAAAATTTTATTTTTTAAAAGATATAGTGGGAAAGGGATCCCAAAAGAAAAAATTTTCGATTTTTGCCCGATGACACCCAAGCTAAAGCAGGGTAGTCAATCCCATGGAAGATGTCTAAAATTTCCAAACAGACCTGGACACAATGAGTGCTTTGGGGAAAAACCCCTTGGCCCAAATGAGGTTCAATGGGATAAAAAGTAAGGTTCTGGGTCGGGGAGAAATAATCTACAGGGCCCAAACATAAAAAATTTCCCAGAGGGGAAAAACTTGAAAGAAAACGCTTTTTTTGAGAAAGATTGGGGAAATTTTTGTTTTGATAAAAGAAAAAAACAGCATGCCCAAAGTCAATTTAGCTGCCTCTAGGCCAAAGTAAGATATTGGGTGTATTAAAGGGACATGGGGCTTTGCGGTGCAAAGGGGTTTAATTTTTTACCGCTGTACAAAGCATTTGGTTTTTTGGAAACCCCCACTTTGAAAAGGCCCGTTCAGTTTTTTTTGGGCCCCAAATTTTTTAGAAAGAAAGGGTAATGGAAACTTGAGAATTTCCAAAACGAGCAAAAACCAAAAATTTTAAAGGGGGAAAAGGGGGCATTTTTTGTTATGAGGGGAAAAGGGTTTGTAAATTTTAACTTATTTTAGTCTTGAGAAAAAAAAAGGCTTTCGGGTAGGGCATTATTAATTTTTTAATTTTAAATATAAAAAAAAGGTTTCCCCACAAAAAATAAGGGGAGAAATTTAAAATTTTATGGTATAACCTCCTCAAAAGACAAGAGGAAATTTCCCTTCCCGCCCCAAAAGAAAAAGGGTTTTAATCTCCAGAGGAGAAGAAAAAGGATTTCACGTAAGAACTGGGAAAACTCTTGGAATTGCCGCCTGAGGAGCTGGGGCACGGGAGGAACTGTTAAAAGAGGTTTTTTAGGAAAAGGCCCTTTTTGATACCTTTCCGGGAACTAAAGGAATTTTTAATTTACAAAGCTATGTAAAATTCTGGAAACCGGGTGGTAGGGTTTGGGGTCAGAGATGGGGGCCCTCTGGGAACAATTGGTTTTTTCCCCTTTTGGTTTTGCAAGGGCATTCACCATTGGGGGAAAGGGAGGGCTTAAAGTCCTTGTCCCCTCTCCCTCAAACCCAAAATTTTCCCCACCCTTGGTTGAACTTGATGGGCCCTGTCCCTTTTTTAACCCCTACTAACATGTAACCCTTTTTTAAATGTAAATAAGGGCCAAAGGTAAAAAACCCCCAAATCATGTTTCCCAAACATTTTCGTCTGGCCCTTTAGGGCCCAAAACTTTAGGAGGCCATTTAAAAGGGAAAAAGAAATAAAAAGAAAATTTGTAGCATTCTGTAGTTTAAAAAGGGGATTTTCTGCTTTTTTACCACTACATGTGTTCTCTCTGGTTCCCTTCTGCCAAATATATTTATAGCCCTTTAAAAATTTTTTGCTACCCCATACTGCCCCCGGGTTTGAGTTTTCCCACATTAGGTGTTTTTGGGGCCAGTCTTAAATTTTTGGGAATTGGGGGCCCTAAAAAATTTTTAAATTTGCATCCCCCCCAAACTGAACTTCAAAAAACCCCGGTTTTCCCCCTTTTAAATTTGCATTGACTTAGGGAATCTTAAAAAAGGGGGAAGCAAATTTTTTAATATTTTTTTAAAACTCTCTTCACCAATTTAAACCATCCAGTTCCCTCCTATTTTTCCCAAAGGGGTTTTATCCAGAGGAAAAGGGAAAAAAACCACCCTGAGGGGAGAAGCCAAAAAGTCCTTTTTTTAGGGAAAAAAATCTAATCTGGCAAAACGGGAAAAAATTCCCCCGGAAAAAAAACCCTTCCCAAATCCCGGTTAACTATAAATTTTTATTTTTTTTAAATCTAAGGGAAAAATATTCAGGACCCTTCTTTCCCGAATTTTCCCGGTCAAATTAAAACTTTTTTATATTATTAAATCTAGAAATTGGGAAAATTTAAAAAACCCTTCTCCAAATCCCCGGGCCCACTACAAATTGTTTATATTAAATTTTTAAATTTGAAAAGTATCCAGGGCCCTTTTCCCCAAAAATCCCCGGTCACTTTCAACTTGGGTTTTTTATTTCATCTAGAAAAGTTTTCAGACCCCTTCCCCCGAATCCCTTGGGCACTACAACTTGGTTTTTATTTTTTAAATCAAAAAATGAAAACCAGACCTTCCCCCCAGGAATCCCGGTAACTATAAACTTGTTCTATTATTTAAAACTAGAAATTTTTACCGACCCTTCCCAGAATCCCAGTCACTATAACTTTTATATTTTTACTTTTAGAAATGGTATCCCGAAACCCTTTTTCCAGGAATCCTGCAGGGGGGGGGGGGGGGGGGGGGTTTAAACCCGTTACTTTTTAAATTTAGAAAAAGTAACCAACCCTTTTCCAAAATCCCTAGGTCACCCATAACCTGTTTTTTAAATTTTTTACAGCTAGAAATGGGATCCAAAACCCCTTTTTTCCAGAATCCCGGGTCAAATATAACCTGTTTAAAATTTTTTTACATCTAGAAATGTTCCAGACCCTTTCCAGAATTCCCGGGGCCTAGAAAAATTTTTATTTTTTATTAAAATCTAAAAAATGAAAACCGGCCCTTCTCCCGAATCCTGGGCACTAGAAATTTTTTATAATTATTCATCAAAAAATGTCTTCCAAAAACCCCTTTCCAAAAATCCTGGATCCTTGAAAATGTTTTAAAATTTTTTAAAAGCTAGAAATGGGACCAGAAACCCCTTTTCCAGATTCCCCGGTCCCCTTATAACCTGTTATATTATAACACTTTGAAAAAGTGTTTCCCCGACCCTTCTCCCGAATCCTGGTCACTGAATTTGTTATTTTAAAATTTTAAATCTAGAAAATTTTATCCCGGGCCCTTTCTTCCCGAATCCTGGTCAAATAAAAAAAAAAAACTTGTTTTTTTTTGTTTTTTTAAATTTAAAAACTTGAAAAAGTATCCGGGCCCCTCTCCCAGGGGGGTTTTCCCGGGACACCTAGAACTTGTTTTATTTTTTTCATCAGGGAAAAGTTCGACCCTTTTTTTAAACCCTTTTTAGGAATTTTCACAAGGGCAACCTTCCTCCTTTGGGGTGGAAATTTTCCCCAGGCTCACTGCCTTTCAGAAAAGAAATCCCCCTTTTATATTTAAAGGGAGAAACCTTTTTTTCCTTAAGACGTAGAGGACGGCCACCGGTTTTTCTGGAAAACGTCCTGGGGTATAAAAAGATTTGGAGAAGGATCTTTTATAGTGACTTTTGATTTTTTTTTTACATATTTTTTTTGTCCCCCAAAGCCGTCTTTTAAATTTCTTAAAGAACCCTTTCCATTTAGCCCCGGAAGGGACAACTATCTAAAAAAATATGGGGTTTTTCAAACTTAAAGGGGGAGAGGAAGAAGAATTGGACCAAAAATAGGGTTTTAGGCCCCTTAGGGGAAAAAGGGGTTTCTGACTTTGTAAATCAACTCTTTCCCTTGAAAAAAATTCCCTTCAAAGTTGAGCCTTTTTGGAGGAATAGTAAAAAGCCAAACAAACCCCCAACCTTTTACCCTTTTTTTGGGGCGGCCTTTTTAAAGGGTGGGTTAAAATGTTTCCCTTAAATGCCAAAATTTTTTCGTGAAAAAGTTTAGGGTAGCTCTTAAAATTGAAAGTTAAAATTTTTTAGTTCCAACCCAACCCCTTGAACTTGGTTCAACCTTTTTGAAAAAAATATGGAAATTCTGTTTTTAATTTTGGGCCCAAAAATTTTTTTTTGGCCCAAATTGGACCGAAATTTTTCCCCCGGCCCCTTTTAAATTTTTAAAAGTTTGTGAATTAGTTTCCAATAATTCCCCTAAGGGCCAACCCGGAAATGGTGTCCAATTGCAAAATAGGTTTTTCAGGAAAAATGTAAAAATTTTGGGACAACTTCCCGGGAATTTGGGGGGGGGTAAATTTTTTAAATATTTTTTCCATAGGCCAAAAATTAAAAAAAAAAAAAAAATTTAAAAACAAAAAAAAAAATTTTTCCCTCAATTTTATAAAAACACTAAAACGTAAAATTTTTTTACGTATAAGCACTTTTAAAACCCCGAACAAAAACTAATTTTTAAAAAAATGAAATCTAAAACCCCCTCAAATTTTTTCCCTTTTTTTAAATTCTGAAAAAAAATTTAAAATTTTTTTTATTAAACAAATTTTGGTGGAATTTACCAACCCCCTTTAACAGGAAAAAAATTTATATATTCAGTAAAATTTTTCTACATTTTCCCGTAAGGGATCCCAAGCCTCCTACTTTTGGGGGTTCCCTCCCTAAACCCGATGGAATAAAAAAATATAAAGGGTTTCCTTTTTGGGCACCCTCTTTTCAGGGATGGGGACAACCCTTGTTGAACCGAGTGAGAAAACACAATTTAAAATGTCAAAGGGCCCGACCCTCCCCAACAAATTTTTTTAAAAAACTAAACCTGGCTTATTTAGGGGGGAAGAAGGGTCCCGTCCCCCACACCCTGATGAAGCCAGTTTAGCTGGGGAAAACATTTTTGGGGAGGAAAGGGATGACATTTTAAATTTTGATTTCTCACCTTGTCTACCAAGGGGTCACCCGCTGCAGGGGGGTGTCAAAGGGGAAACCTTTTTGTTTTATGTCCCCTTTGATTTGGGGGGAAAGAACCGCCCCCTTTTTGGAAAACTTGGGGCCCTTACTGGGGTTTGTAAATTTTTCCCGTTTTTTATATAAGGCTTTTCCCCGTTTAAAGGGTGGTGATCCAACCAACTTTAATTTAAAAAGAAAAGGATGTTTTTCTTCAGAAGTAGAAAGGGGAAAAAATTTTGGGGGGTTTTGATTTTCAGGTTTTTTAAATAGTGTGTTTTGAGGGTTTTAAATGTTATACGTAAAAAAAATTTACGGGTTTTGTGTTTTTAAAAGATAGAGAAACTGATTTTTGTTTTTAAATTTTGGGCCCATGAAAAAAAGTAAAATATAGTAATTTAATTTGTCACTTCTCTGTTCCTTGCCCGGGGTTCCCATTTTTTTTTGGGGAATTTTTTGAAAAATTCAGGGGGTGAGACATTTGAATTAACCACTTTCATTTTTTCACCTTGTACTAAGGGCCACTCTAATGTAGATGATTTTGCAATGAACTCTAATTTGGAACACAGGTGAAATGTAGGTTCATTAAATGTGGGTTTGTTAATTGCTTTTGTTACAACAAAAACACACAACGTGTGAACGCAGCCTTACAGCTACAATCCTCAGAGGAGCATCCTAATTTTTGCATTCTTCTTATTATTTTTATCTTCTTATTTCCTTGCCTGGTCTGAGTCTGTTTTCAGGCTGGACAGAGAAAAAAGCTGATAAGTAAAAAATATAGAGAATTTTCTATGTAGATAGACCTCAGACCTTGTTAACACCTTGTTCTTTTTGGGCTGGGAATAGTAAAATAATTTGTCCCCTGATTTGGTTAGGAACCACTTAAAAGGGGTGTACCAATTCCAATATTTGCTTTAAACATGTAGGCAAAGGTAAATAAACATTATTACCAAATACATTTCTGTTCTGATTTTGCTTCCCTTTAGAGTTAGAGTAGTTATTATCTCCTACTTGTGTACACAAACTTCCCAAGGTTACCAACCACCTTTCTGTTCTAGCAGATTGCGACAGTGGATGGTGATTTTACTCCTTCATGTGTCTTATCAGCAGTACAGAGGCTTGTTTATGTTTCATACTGACAAAATGTAACCTTTTAGAGCTTTGTAGACTTATCCATCGCCAATGTCCCTCTAACAGGCTCAGCTTGGAATAGCAGAGCTAAAATATTAGTCACTGCTGTAGAACTAACCTCAGCCTGAACATGGAAGTGGAAGCCTGAAGCTGTAGAATACCCAGTCTCTGGACAGGAAGTGGAAGTCTGAAGCTGTAAAAACACCCACATCCGACAGGAATGAAGTCGAAGTGTAAGACCCCACCTGACAGAAGTGGAGCTGAAGTTGTAGAACTGCCCACAGTCTGAACAGGAAGTGTGAGCCTAAACCTGTTGAACCACCCAAAGCCTGAACAGGAAGTGGAAGCCTGAAGCTGTAGACCTGCCCACAACCTGAACAGGAAGTAGGAGCATAAAGCTGTTGAATGGCCCACAGTTTGAACAGGAAGTCGGAACCTGAAGTTGTAGAACTGTCCACAGCCTGAACAGAAAGTGAAAGCCTGAAGCTATAGAACCACCTATACCCTAAAGAAGTAGTCCTAAAAGCCGTTAAAACCGTCACAGTTTGAAAGAAGGGGGAGCCGAACTAAGAACCACCTAAAACCCCTGAAAAAAGGGGGAGCCTAAGCTGGTTGTGAAAAGCAGACTTAGCATGGTGAGAACACCCCTTTAAGTCCCTTTATGTATGCATAGCCTTTTATCACACTGGATAGAGGAATATTATATTGCTTCAGACATTGCGAACGAGATTTTATTCACCTACTTCTGGGAAAAAATTTGGCCACAAAGAACATATTGTAAAAGAATGCAATATATGGACTCCCAAAACAACCAATGAAGCTCAAGCTCTCATTACAATGAAGCAACGCCTCCACTTTTTCACTTTCTACCCCAACACATTACCATCGATGAGATCCCATTATATAAAAATGCATGGTTTCCCACAGTCCTAATTTTCTCATGATTTGTCCCGTAAAAGGGTAAAGCTTATACTAATTTGCTTCAAAATTGGTTTGGGATTCCAATGTTAGTAACTATAGAAAAAGTGCCTACAAATGTAAGATTGGGCGTTTTGTGAGCAGCGTATTTCCATATTTCTCGCCTATGGTTCACGTCTGCGTCGTTATTTCCATTATTTTGGTTCCGTCATAGAAACAAAGGAGTGGAAATAGCAGCGGTGGTGAATTCGTTTCAGGACAGATACCAATGGACTCCATTGACTATAACTTAGTATGTTGGGTTCCTGTTATTTTATATGAAAAAATAGCAAATTATTTTCCAGAATTTTTTCCATAATCTAGCATAGAGGCTCTTAATGGAACTAGGTGTGAGACAACGATTACAGATACCTACCTCAGCCTCCCCTATATTTCATAGAGCTCCTTGGTAGGTAAGATGGTAGAAGCGGAAGGATGTTTTTGAACTTTTTGTCTGTTTTCCAGCGCCGGCAGCTGCGCCGCTATAACTGACAGTAATTGTCTTCAGATTTGAATACGTTTACCAAAATCGCTCATAAGGACTGATAAAATTTAGATTATACAAGCGTGTTATCTTAACGGCATGGGAGTGCCCGGCCATTGAGATGTGTGAGCAGCTGAGACTCACAGGACCATTCAGAGCAGCTATTCATCCTCCAGTGCAAGTCCTGGGACACTGATTAAAGCTGCCGTCCCTAGTTCAACAAAAGTTTTGGCGCCTGTAAAAATTCTTTGAGATAGCGGCGTGTGTGGGAGTTCAAACACATCGTGTTCGGCTGATACTCTGTCCCCTTGGCTTTTACACCAACATTTAATCAGCTGTAAGTTCATTTCCTCTGTAATCTCTGACACATGAATTGCAGGACACATGTGAACTCACTGTATTGCTGCAGGTGCTGACTTAAAGGAAATGTAGGGTAAAAAAAGCTAAAAAACTAAAAGAAAGTCTTAAAAGTCTATCCTCTATTGAACATAGTGGGGTAAATTGGCACGTCACAATTCTGAAGAAATTTTTCATTAAATATACAAAAAGAAAATACTAAAACATTACTTAAAAGGGTTGTCTCACTACAGACATTGATGGTATATCACTAAGATATCCAAGGAAGGGAAGATCTCTCCTTAGGGAGAGCACCGAAAGAACGGCTTGTAGAGTTTTTGTTTTGCCTTTTCGCCCTCTACTTAGCATCTGCATATCACAAGGCATTATGGGAAAGGGGCTGAGAAGCCCACAGCACCCTCTATTGGTTGTAACAAATCCTCGATTTGCTTTTGACCCACCGAGTCTTGAGAAAGCAAAAAGGATTTTTTAGCCAAGCCAGTTTCTCTCATCTAGAGACAACGCTGTTTCGGGATTTTTGTCCCTCGTTCGGTGCTCTCCCTAAGGAGAGATCTTCCCTTCCTGAGCTACCCGATGCCTCCCACACAGCCAGCCAGTATCTTCTCTACTCTGCACTGAAGAGGGACAAAAATCCCGAAACAGCGTTGTCTGTAGATGAGAGATACTGGCTTGGCTAAAAAATCCTTTTTGCTTTCTCAAGACTCGGTGGGTCAAAAGCAAATTGAGGATTTGTTACAACCAACAGAGGGCGCTGTGGGCTTCTCAGCCCCTTTCCCATAATGCCTTAAGATATCCAAAGCATAAGAAGGTACGGAAACTTCAATTTCAAATAATTATTGTAACAATTCTATCATGCATGCAATTTAGCACTTCCAAATAGATTCCGACCATATTAAATAAACCGTTGTATACTTAAAGGGGTTTTGCCACAAAGTAAAATTGACGTGGGAAGTTTGCAAATTAACAAACATTTTCACCATTCATCATTATTAAAAATTCTGCACCGTTTTTGTTTTAGCTGCTCCTTTAGTGATCCATTGTTTACAGCTCGTCTCCAGGGGATACGACCAGGGCTGAGAGCTCCTGAGTCCTGGTGCCACATCTCAGAACATCACTTCTCCTCTCAGGCAGCTACTGATGTTCAAACTCCAGGTGCTGTCATTCTAACTCCCGTCCTCTGGTGCTCCCTTAGTAATTAGTCAAACAGTGCAAATAAATAAAAAGAAACCTCAATCAGGTTTGTGCATTGATAAAGAGAAAAAAAAACAAAAAACACAGGTTTGGTTCCTGCAGGGATTTGAACGAGGACCCTTGTGCCTGGAGGCAAAAACTTTACCTCTCAGCTGCTCACAATGCTTTACATATACAGACATTTCTTTAACTATAGAGAGGAAAGGCCTGGTGATGTCATCCTGCTGGGTCACATGATATGCAATTCAAACAAATCACACACGCCCCCTTCTGAGCACACACAGCTAAGAGCGGATAACAGGAGTAAGAGATGAGATCGTGGCAAAACCCCTGTAAGTATCTTGCTGCCGTGTCAGTCCCACCACTCGTACAGCTTCATGCATGATCCCAAACAGGGTAGTACAGCGAATATCCCTAGGATATAACATCATTGTCTGACAGGTGCGAGTCCCACCTGGAGGACCCGCACCTATCTCCTAATCGAACCTTGAAACCTCTCCGTTCTGAATAGAGAGGCGATTGGGAATCTCCCATAGAAATGAATGAGAGTTCCGAATACAGCCGAGCATCATCGTTCAGATAAGCTCAGAACTCCCATTCAAGTCTATGGGGAAGTCCCGACCACCACTCAGTTCAGATCACAGGGGTTTCAGGGCTCATTTAGGAGATAGGTGTGGGTCCCAGAGGTTGTCTAAAGTGGGATAACACCTTTAACTACACATCTATCTTTTAGGCTTCATGGACATAGAAGCCTGTGAACAAGAGCAGACCCATTGACTTCGATAGGAGAGTTTTCTAGGCTCTGTGACCTGGGAAGATATCAGTGTGCAGGGAGGGTGAGAGGGAGCTGTGACATCTGCTATTGTGACTGGTGAAACCTGTGTTATCTATACACATTGGTGTCACCATTCAGTCATAGGAGTAACTATAGCCGCAGTGATTGCCATGGGACTCAGAGATTAGAGGGCCCCATAGGAAAACAAAAGTATAGCCAGCTCACTACTCCTGTATCATGGGCCGCACGGATCTTCCTGGTGGTAGGAAATAAATGCCATAGAAAAACAGAAGATGATCCAGCGATCCCAAGTGCATATGAAGTAAAACAAGCTTTTATTTAATAATCCATTAAAAAAAGGAAAAGCGGCACAGGCAACAAGCTGCCGACGCGTTTTGGGGTGACCCCCTTAATCATGGCATTAGAGGGCCCCACTCTGGTACAAGAACATTGTTCAATTTTGTTGGGATCAAATACTTGGTGGTTTTCCGTTCTCTGGCTCTGCTAATTGGGTTTCCCTGATATATGATGGCATTTATTATACCTTTAATTATTGCTTAATTAAAGTTCAGCCACAATTGGTGACTTACTAAATACTTTTTTTCCCCACTGTATAAGCAATTAATAAATGTAATACTTTGATCTATAATTCAATCTTGCTTGTTTGTAGGGACCAAATACTTATTTTCCAGCATAATTTGCAAATCAAATCTTTCCAAATCAGACAATGTGTTTTTCTGGATTTGTTCTCTCATTGTGTCTCTCATAGTTGAGGTCGACCTGTGATGTCAATTACAGGCCTCTCTCAACTTTTTAAGTGGGAGAACTTGCACAATTGGTGGCTGACTAAATACTTTTTTCCTCCACTATAGATATCTAATGCTCAATAGATATAGAAGAGATCTGTCCTATAATTAAATCCATTGGGGACTCTGGAATTTAAGTTTAATATGCACTGCGCCTCACGCTTCCTAACAACTTTTTGCCATTCCCCCCTCTTATAGGTTTCTGAACGCGCTCTACACCATAAAACCTGAAGCTTTTTAGAGAACCAGCATGTTGTTCCAAAAAATGTTTTGCAGCCCCCGACATTTGAGTGTATGTCTTCTGTATATTACGT
This sequence comes from Phyllomedusa bahiana, assembly GCA_025379985.1. NCBI lineage: Eukaryota > Metazoa > Chordata > Amphibia > Anura > Hylidae > Phyllomedusa > Phyllomedusa bahiana. The sequence continues at coordinate 15,130 of JAODAL010030742.1, forward strand.
TTGTGTTCGGCTATTCTCATTTTTATTTTGTGTATTGTGCTACCTACATAAACTTTTTGGCTTTCTACACACTCTATCACATACACCGCATGATGGGTATCACAATTTAAAGGGACTGTCTCACTACAAGGATTGCTTTTTATATTAAAGATCTTGCTAAAACAAATCACTTCACAATATATGTCCATTACCAGTGTCCTACCTATTCCTAGATATCCCCTCTTGTATGGGCTGCATCAGCTCCTCAGGTCGCTATAACTACAGACCTGTTCTATCTCTCCTGATAGGCTGCCAGCGCTGGTTGCTATAGCTACAGACCTGACTCTGTCTACCTGCATGCCCTAGATAGAAAGCCAGTAAACACGTCCCTGAATTCAAAGTGAAACCAAGAAAACAGGACTGTGGTAACATGAATCAATGCAGTGGGACAACCCCTTTAAGAACTCTCTTATAGGGAATGTTTTATTGCTGGTCATATTCTCAATGTTTTGGTTTTTTTCAGCATATTTGCACACATTGCATTGGGCTGTTCCACACTGAAAAAAGCCTTTTTGTGACAGCCATGTTTTTCGTCTTTTTTGTACAACAAATGTGCTTGGTGAAATTTCATCGTCAATTGTTTCTCCTCTTTTGGGGACACATTGTACACCTGACATGATCATCTCTGCCAACGTGGGGTCTTGTCTAAGGATAGATAGATTTCTATAGAAAATGGAACATATTTCCTTATAGTTTCTGCTATATTTTGTTGAAAACACGAATTTGTTTTCTTTCGATTTATTTTTTTTACTTTCTTCTAAAAGATCTGTCCGTGTTCTTATATGTATTCTATTCTTAGCTTGGTTTAATATAGTAGCTGTATACCCCCTCTGTAGCAGTCTATTATCTATTTTTTGTTCAACTTTTTCATAATCCTCTTATCGTGTACATGTCCTCTTGGCCCGCGGATATATATCCCACTAATGGGACATTTAAGATGTCTATAGGTGAAGCTTTACTTTTATTTCATCTGCACTCAAGAAAGGGGTATTGGAGGACAAGAGCTGATGGAAGGAAGGAAAGAAGAGTTGAAGAAAAAGTGCTGAACCTTAAAGGGAATGTGCCATCAAAAATGACTTATTGTTTTAACTCACGTTTTTTATGTTAAACACATTTTTTAAGAATTTTTGGTCATATTTTTTTTTAATTTTCCATATAATTTTCAATATTTTTTAATAATTCTTAAGTCCTGCAGTTTTCACTTTGGCCACTAAGCCTAATAATAGTCTGACACTTCCTGTTCTGTAGAGAAAGATTCTCAGTTGTCTGCTCATTATCAGCACAAAGAGGGTCAAACTGAAAGGAGACACCAGTGTGAATAGATAACACAGGATCCATCAGTCACAAGAGGAGATAGTCACAGCTCCCCCTCTCACCTCCCTGCACAGTGACTTCTTCCCAGGTCACAGAGCATGACTAGAAAACTCTCCTATAGAAATGAATGGGACTGAGTCAGTCTTAAGTCTCCTATGTGCATGAAGCTACAGTAAAGCATCTCTTTGTTAAAGCAGTGCAAACAAGGCCTAGTGGCTAAAGTGAAAACTGCAAGACTTAAGAATTATTAAAAAATATTGAAAGTGATATGAAAAATTAAAAAAAGCAACCAAAAATTCCTAAAAAATTTGTTTAACATAAAAATGGGACTTAAACAATCACTCATTTTTGATGACACATTTAAAGGACCCGTTGGAAGAAAGGAGATGAAGCTATAACGATAATACAAATTGAAAGAATAATTTCATAATCCTCTTGTCATATACATGTCCTCTTGGCCCATACATATTCCCCATAGGGGATAGCTGCTATTGTAGCTGGGGAATGACAGCTATTGGCTTTAAGTATAGAATTGCCCGAGCCTGGTTTCTGATACACAGTAGTAACTATCTGTTGTGTATCTTTGTCTTCTTTCAAAAATATATCCAAGAATGGCATATCTATTTGCTTCCAATTGCCAGTAAACCGCAGACTACAATGATTATCGTTGATGTATTCTAAGAACAACTGTATTAGCGCTACATCGTGACCCCAAATAATTAGAAGGTCGTCGATGTAGCGTCCATACCATGCTATACAATCCAAAAAGGATTTGCCTCAATAAAGATGACATGGAGCTCCCACCATGCCATCATTAAATTTGCCAAAGAGGGCGATGAGGTGGATCTCATTTTGGCACCTACCAAATGTAGGTAAAAACACCATTAAACATAAAATAGTTGTTCTTTAACAAATATTCAATAGCATCCACGATAAAAATCTGTAGCCCTTTTCATATTGGCTATGTTCTTTTAGGAAATATGACACTGCAATTAGGCTCATGTCATGCGGCATACTTGAATATAGGCTGATTACATCACAACTGACCCAGGTGTAATTCTCTTGCCATTTGTAGTTTTAAAATTTTTGTAATAAAGCTTTAGTATCCTTGATGTATCCTGGTAATTTTTGCACCAAGGGCTGAGGATAACCATCAACCCAAGTGCTTCAGCTATTACCTGTACAAGGTCTCCCAACCCCCGGGAAGTTTGTACAGAGGCTCCAAAAGATAAGAAGGTGCTGGAAAAGTAAGGATTGTAAGATATTTGTGTGTAAATTCTGGAGGGACGAGTGGTGGCTGGTAGAAGTCGTCACGGCGGTCTGGACCGTATAGAGGAGAAAAGGGAATGTGAACAACTCATGAGAGAAGAGAACGACTCATCAGGTACGACGTCCTGTGAGTCACTGGATGTCAGGGGTTTTTGCTTCTGTGTTGGATCAAGGCTGTATTCATTGTCATGTGATGGTGACTGGACCTGTGTGGTCTCTATATGGCGGTGTTGTAGGTTATACCTGAGCTGGTGTCTGACCTCTATGTGGTCTCTATATGGTGGTGTTGTAGGTTATACTTGAGCTGGTGTCTGACCACTATGTGGTCACTACATGGTGGTGTTGTAGGTTATACCTGAGCTGGGTTCTGACCTCTATGTGGTCTCTTTCTGGCGTTGTTGTAGGTTATACCTGAGCCTGTGTCTGACCTCTTTGTGGTCTCTATATGGCGGTGTTGTAGGTTACACTTGAGCTGGTGTCTGATCTCTATGTGGTTTCTATATGGCGGTGTTGTAGGTTATACCTGAACTGGTGTCTGACCACTATGTGGTCTCTACATGGCGGTGTTGTAGGTTATACCTGAGTTGGTGTATGACCACTATGTGATCTCTATATGGCGGTGTTGATAGGCTACTACACTGAGATCTGGTGGTCTGACCCTCTATGTGGTATCTATATAGCGGTGTTGTAGGTTATATCTGAGCTGGTGTCTGTCCATTATGTGGTCTCTATATGGCAGTGTTGTAGGTTATACCTGAGCTGGTGTCTGATCTTTATGTGGCCTCTATATGGTGATGTTGTAGGTTATATCGGAGCTTGTAGAGTGACAGTGCACATCTGTCCCCGACCCTGTGATTAGGGGGGTTTCACTTTTACTTTCTTGCTTGCATTTATAGTGTTGTTTATTTAAGAAAGTGGCAAAGTGCGTTACCAAGAGAAAACTTGGTGTTGGATGTTGTATGTGGCTGGTGGGGAATGGAAAGGAATATGGATGGACCCACTTACTTATGTGTCTATCTATGATTTGTTAGACTGTGACAAATGTATGAGACAGACAGACATGTGAGACTGATGTGCGAGACAGACAGACATGTGAGACTGATGTGCGAGACAGACAGACATGTGACGCTGATGTGCGGGACAGACAGACATGTGAGACTGATGAGCGAGACAGATATGTGACTCACTTGGTATCGAGTACTGCACAATACAGTTCTGTTTTGAATTCTGAATTATATGGTAAAATGTATTTATGTCTGAGAGGCCTAAAGATTAACAGGTAATATTTTCATGTATAGTAGCTGTAGGGTGGGCCCCCAAGATCACCTCCCCTGGCGGGCCACAGCCCACCCAGTCCGACACTGGCTGTAACCTTTTAAAATGAGGAAGACTTTTGCAGCCCACTGTACATATATAATACCACCATCAATTGCCAGAAGGAATTGGCCGTGGAAGTCCTGCAAGTATCATATCCTCAGTGTTTGCCAGTGGAATTTCCTATTCATTCTAATGGGACATGTAAGATGTCTATCAGTGAAGCTTTACTTTGTTGATTTCATCTGCACCCAAGAAAGGGGTATTGGAGGACAAGAGCTGATGGAAGGAGGAAAGAAGAGTTGAAGAAAAAGTGCTAACCCGATGGAGGAAAGGAGATAAAGCTATAAGGATAATACAAATGGAGAGAAAGGGGTTGAGGATAGGAGATGCAACTGTGGAGAAGGAGGTGGAGGATAGGACATGGAGGATAGGAGTTGCAGTCAATATGTAGGAGTTTGAAGATTGGAGCTGTAGCTATGAAGGAGGAGTTGGAAGATAAAAGTTTCAGCTTGAGAAGAAGAGTTGGAGGATAGCATTTGAAGCTATGGGTGAGGATACAGCTATGGAGAAGGAGGTGGAGAATAGAAGTTGCAGAAAAGGAGAAGGAGTTGGAGGATAGGAGTTGCAGCTAGGAAGGAGCAGTTGGAGGATGGGAGTTGCAGTTTGGAAGGAGGAGTTGGAGGATGGGAGTTGCAGTTTGGAAGGAGGAGTTGGAGGATGGGAGTTGCAGTTTGGAAGGAGGAGTTGGAGGAAGGAGTTGCAGCTAAGGAGAATGAGTTGGAGGATGGGAGTTGCAGTTTGGAAGGAGCAGTTGGAGGATGGGAGTTGCAGCTAAGGAGAAGGAGTTGGAGGATAGAAGTTGCAGCTAGGGATGAGGAGTTCCAGGATAGGAGTTGCAGCAATGGAGGAGTTGAAGGATATGAGCTATGGAAGAAGAGTTGGAGGAAAAAAATTGGCAGCTGTAGACTAGTAGCTGGAGGATTGGAGTTGCAGCTTGGAAGGAGGAGTTGGAGGATAAGACAATCAGCTAGGGAGGAAAAGCTGGAGGATAGAAGTTGCAGCTATGGAGGAGGAGTGGGAGGATAGGAGTTGTAGTTAGGTAGGAGGGAGAGAGGACAAGGAGCTGCAGTTATTGAGCAATAGCTGGAGGATAGGAGTTGGAGGATATGATTTGCAGCTATGGAGGAGGAGCTGGATGATAGGAGTTGCAGTTTGGAAGGAGGAGTTGGAGGAAGGTGTTGCAGCTAAGAAGAAGGAGTTGGATCAAGGGCGTAGCTACAGGGGGTGCAGAGGTAGCAGTCGCTACCGGGCCCCACAGCCGGAGGGGGCCCAATAGCCCCTCTGCAACATAAGATGACACCAGTACTCTGAATGGGACGTGGTGGTGGAGGGCCTCTATTTCACTTTTTGCACCAGGGCCCAGGAGCTTCAAGTTACGCCGCTGAGTTGGATGATAGGCATTGCAGCTTTGGATGAGCAATGGAGAAGTTGGAGGATATGAACTTCATCTAGGGAGGAATAGCTGGAGGGTAGGTTGCAGATATGGAGGAGGAATGGGAGGATAGGAGTTGTAGTTAGGAAGGAGGGAGAGAGGACGAGGAGCTGCAGCTATTGAGGAGGAAAAGAAGAAGAGCTGCAATCAAACAGTAGGAAACAAGGAGGAACAGACACCTTTTTACACCAAAATCCTATAGCCAGCTAAGGCCAAATTAGACCTGGTGAAATGTTGTTTTATTGTGACATTCTGTTCTGCTTGCTATTTCATACATCCAATGTTTTTTTTACAGATTTAATCCATAAATAGAAATATGTATCTACAATTACTAACATTTTTAGAGTATTAAACCCTCTGTTCAGAACTTTGCTATTATTTGGAATTGGCTTTTGCAGGGCAAAATTACTAACTATGGTTTTTTAATCAATCTATGACTTATTCTGAGCTCCACTGTTATTAGGATATCACAGATATTTTTCATCTTTCTCCAATTAAACATTACTCCTCTCAGTGGTTTCTTTGTTGCAGATGATTAACATTCCCTAATAAGGATGAGACCATCCTGACTCCTGCTGGTATCACCGGCTTACGCCTCTATTTGGGCTGTCTATTTAAATTCAAGGGTCTGTTTATAGAAAAGCTGCGAGCCGAGGATTGGTGAGGAAGCCAAGATGCTGGGACAACCACCACGCACTCATCTGGCACCGTCTTCTCAGTATTAATTATAAATACCTCACCCGTTGTATGTAATCTTCAGGGGAAAGCATGCATGGATAGTCACTGCTTGTGTTTTGCTTATTAATTTGAATATTTAAATTTATGATGGATGTGATGGGTGTAAATAATTCAGTCTTTGGAAGCCGACCGAAATATTTTTGTTTCTATAAAGTACCAGGTCTCGCCACATGTAAATTTAGTTTTAATTTGACATCTGTCATTTGGCAGAGAAGTAGCCCATTGTAAATGCATCTTTTTTGTTGGATACTTTATTGTTATGTGTTATTTATACTGCACCAGCAAATCCTGTTACTAAAAAAAAATCAGAGAAGGAAAGTGATCACTGTTCTTTGTCTGCCTGGGATAGCTAGGGTTTGTTTTTTCAATCACACTGAGCTAAAAATAATGGTAGAATAGATCTACAATAAAAGCACTACGTACTATAACACTGCCTCCTATGTATAAGAATATAACTACTATAATACTGCTCCTGTGTACAAGAATATAACTACTATAATACTGCCCCCTATGTACAAGAATATAACGACTATAATACTGTCCCCTATGTTCAAGTATATAGCTACTATAATACTGTCCCTATGTACAAGCATAGAACTACTATCATACTGGCCCCTCGGTACAAGAATATAACTACTTTAATACTGCTCCTATGTACAAGAAATATAATACTATAATACTCTCCTATGTACATGATATAACTACTATAATACTGCCCTATGTACAAGATATAACTACTATACTACTGCTCCCTATGTACAAGAATTTAGCTACTATAATATGCCTCCTATGTACAAGAATATAACTACATATACTGCCCCCATGTACAGGAATATAATACTATATTACTGATCCTGTGTACAAGAATAAATACTCATAATACTGCTACTATGTACTAGAATATTAACGATATAATTACTGTCCTCCTATGTACAAGAATATAAACTCTTAATACTGCCTCCTATGTATGAATATAACTACTATAAATACTGTCCCCCCTTTGTACAAGAATATAACTAACTATAATACTGCTCCATATGTACAAGAATTTAACTACTATAATACTGCCTCTATGTACAGGATATAACTACGTATAATACTGTCCTAGGTACAAGAATATAACTACTATAATACGGGTCCCCTATGTACAAGGATATAACTACTATAAACACTGTCCTCTATGTACAAGAATATAAACTAATTATAATACTGCCCTATGTACAAGAATATATCTACTATAATTATGTCCTACTATGTACAATGAATATAACTACTATAATACTGTCCCCGATGTACAAGAATATTACTACTATATTACTGCCTGTTTGTACAAGAATATAACTACTATAATACTGCCTGTTTTTACAAGAATATAACTCTATAATATTGCCCTCTATGTACAAGGAATATAACTTCTATAATACTGCCTCCTATGTACAAGAATATAATATTATAATCTGCCCCCTATGTAACTGGAAGATAAATACTATAATTCTGCCTCCTATGTTACAAGAATATAACTACTATAATACTGTCCCCTATGAAACAAGAATATTACTAACTATAATACCGGCCTCTATGTACAAGAATATAACTTACTATAATACTGCCTCCTAGGTAAAAGAATTATAACTACTATTATTACTGCCCCTATGTATGGAATATAAAACTACTATAAGACTGTCCCCTAGGTACAAGAATTAACTAACTATTATACTGCCCTATGTACAAGAATATAACTACTTTAATACCTGCCCTCTATGTACAAGAATATATCTACAATATACTGCCTCTGTACAAGAATATAATACCTATAATACTGCCTCTATGTACAAGATATATACTACTATAATACATGCCTCCTATGTATAAGAATATAACTACTATAATACTGCCCCTATGTACTGGAATATAATATATAATACTGCCTCCTATGTACAAGAATATAATTACTTTAATACTGTCCCCTATGTACAAGAATATAACTACTATAATACTGCCTCCTATGTACAAGAAGTTATAACTTCTATAATAATGCCCCCCTGATGTACTGGAATATAACTACTATAATTACTGTCCCCTATGGTCAAGATATAAATTATATAATACTGTCCACATGCACGAATATATCTACTACATTTATGTCCTATGTACAAAGAATATAACTTACTATAATAAGGCCCTCTATGTAAAAGAATATATAACTACTATAAACTCCCTCTATGTAAAAGAAATAAACTAACTATAATATGCCCTATGTACAAGAATAAAACTACTTTAATACTGCCTCTATGTACATAGGGGTGAAAAAAATATAACTACTATTTTATGCCTCTATTACAAGAATATAACTACTATAACACTGCGCCCTATGTAATGGAATATACTACTTTAATACTGCCTTCCTATGTACATGATTATATATCTGCTATATTACAGCTCCTATGGTACGAAATAATGTTTTGCTTTAACCCCTTAACGACCTAAGACGTATGCATATGTCCTGAGGATCGCGCGATCGGCGCTGTATATTACAGCTGCCATCACGCAGAATCGGCCCCGACCCCGGATCGCTCCGGGGGCAGGCCGGTTAACCCCTTATTTTCGACGGGACATCGGGTCGCAATAACTAAGAGAGACGCAGGAGGAATGGAATCGCTCGATCCGTGCAGCTATGCCCTCTGACAGACTCCAGGAGGGCATAGATGCCTTCCGGATTGTCTGGTGTGTTAACGATGGCACCGGCAGTGCCCCTGTGGGCATGTCCCGGCATCGTGACTGACAGTTGTCATAGGAACCAGTCATAGCAACAAGCTGTGCATTGGATTCCTATTGAATGAGAGATCTAAAGATCACTCATTCAAATCCCCTCTGGGGAAAAGTAAAAAAAAAAATGTGAAAAGTTATTAATGTGAAAAATAAGTAAACACCCAAACTCGCAAAAAATAAAATAAAACCATACATCGCCCTTGTCCCTTTACAAATGCCAATCGCCTAAAAAAGATAAAAATAAATAAGTACCATATTTGTTTCGCCGCATGCGGAACGACCTGCCCTATAAATCTGTCATTTTAATTTACAATACTGGTGATGCGTAAAAAAAAAAAACCAAAAAAAAAACAATCACAGAACTTAGATTTTTGTTATTCCCGCTGCAATATATGGAATAAAAAGCGCATCATAAAAGCATATAATATGCAACGTTGATGTGACCAATTATAATTCGTCAGTTCATCCGAAAAAAAATGTCCTTACTCAGCTTGTATACGAATATAAAAAAGTTATGGCTCTCAGAAGATAGCGATGCCATAAAAATATTCTTTTACACACTAAAATACACTTTTTTTTAAAGTGCTTTCAACATAAAAAAACTATATAAAATTGGGTTTCGCCATATTCGTATGACCCACAGAGTAAAGCTAACTTTATTACGGATATGAACAATGAGCGCTTGTTTACAAAATAAAAAATAAAAAACACTGCTAGGATTGTGAGTATTGTCTTGCACTCTGCTTCAAAAAACGGATTTAAAACTGTTCAAAAAAGTCTTGTCTACCACAAAAATGATACCAATTAAATCGTCATCTATCCACAAAAAACAGACCTACAAAGCTTGAAAAAACAGAAAAATAAAATAAGTTATTGGATATCGGAACTATGGCGATGCAAAAATGTGTTTCTGTTTGCATATAAAAGTGTTTTTATTGTATAAAAGCAGTAAAAAAAAATGATTTAATTACAATTGGTTTATCTGTAATGTATCGACCTGAATGTGTAAGTAGGGCAGGGTCATATCTCTAACGCAAGACGTGACCGCTAAAGAAAATAAAAATAAAAAAACAAAACCAGGATTAGCTGTTTTTTGTTCAAAATGCCTCACAAAATCCTAATAAAACGTGAACCCATAGTGTTGTTTGCACCCGGTAATGGTACCAATAAAAGAACAATTCACCGCAAAAAACAAGGCCCTAATCTGCTCTGCACACAGCCAAAATGAAAAACACTTATGACTGGTCTGATAGGACAAACATAAAAAATGCTATTTTTTATAGACCATTTTATTGTGTAAATGTAATAAAAAATAAAAAACGTTAGTAAAATTTATACCATTGAATTGTACCGACCCCCATTAGTAATGTATAATTACTCATTTACACTGCACGGCGAACGCTGTAAATTTGAAGCCAAAAAACAATGCAGAAATGCCCCCCCACCCCCCATTTTCTTGGCCCAATGCTAAAAAAACGATGGTAACAACCGGTGCTGTGCCAAAATGCCACAATACACCCATATATGAGATCCATGAGGGGTGTTGAATTGAAATTGGGGTGACTTCTGGACAGATTTCACCTGTTCTGGTTTTTGGTTTGGCTGTGCAAATGACGACATGCCCACCAAAAATCTGCGTTCCAAAAGCAAAATAGCGCTCCCTCCCCTTGTACGCCCCTGCCATGGCCAAACAGCAGTTTTACACACACATGTAGGGTATGCCGAACTTGGAGAAATTGCTTAACAAGTTTTGGGTTATTTTTGTCCAGGATTCTTGAAAATATGAAACATTTTAAGCTAATGCAGATTATTGGAAAAAAATTTTTGTTTTTAATTTTCAAAGCCATAATGCTAAAAATCGGTTTTATTATACCTTAAGGGGTGTAGTTCCAATATGGGGGTTATTGGGGTGGTAAGGAGTGTTTATTAAGTTTTAGCACCTTAGGGCATCCTTCAAATCTGAATTGGCGTAAATAAAAAATCGCATTGAAAAATGAGACCCAGAGTCCAGTAGGTGATCTCTATTCTGGGCTTTTGTTGAGCCAAATAATGCACTAGGGCCAACATATGGGATATCTCTAAAACGGCAGACCAGGGGGATTGATAGTATTTTGCATATACCTAGTCACATTTACTGTATTCAGTTAATAATGGATATATATTGAAATCATGCAAAAATAGCAAATGTTTAAATGTCACATGTCCACTTTGCTTTAATTTGTGAAATACTAAATGGGTTTAACATACTCTAAACACTGTTGTAAATACTTTAGGGGGGTTAGTCTTAGATGGGCTTCACTTATGGGGGTATCTAACATGCAGGCCCCTCCAAGCAAGTCAGAATGGAGTGGTCCCTAAAAAAAATGTATATTGCAACTTTTCTTGAAATTGTGAGAAATTATAACTACGTTTCTATGCCCTATAATGTCATAAAAAAAGGGAATTTTAAAAAATTATGCCAACCTATAGTGGACATATGGTAGATGCTAGTTATAAATATTTTGGGTGAATAATTATCTGTCTTGCACGCAGAAATTTTGGAACTTTCAAAATCACAATTTTTCTAAATTTTTATGAAATATTGTTATTTTTCACAAACAAACAGGCTCCGCTCCCCTCGCGCGCGTCTAAAAATTTCACTCCGCTCCACTTCTCATTAAAGACAATGGTGTCACGAGAAAACAGTATCTGAATCACCAAGGAGGAGGTAAAAGTGTCAAAAAGTTATTCTCACATAAAGTGACACGATTTCAAAAATAGGGCTGTGTCAGTAAGGCCAAAACTGGCTGGGTCCTTAAGGGGTTAAAACAGTTAGAATACCATTATTCATGTGCTATAACCTTGCTTTAATCAGGGCCTGTGGAAGCCCCAGAGCTAAATATTTTATAGAAATGTGTGGAAAGAAACAGAGAACAGCTCACAAAATTCAGCACGCAAATACTGCCATAGTCAACAGTGATAAATAGTCTCCAAATGTAAATCATGTATAATGCTGCCATGCATTGGCCCAATAATACCTATACTGAGTCTCCGATAATAGCAGTAGCAGCAGTCTTCACTTTCCAGCAGCCACAGCAGCATTGTCCTGTTATAAGAAACAGGAAGAATGGTAGGAAAGAGTGGGACCCCTGATACATATTTACTGTTTATTGGGGAGTCTTAACACTATATCATATTTGTGCCCAATCAGTGCTTACAAACTGTTGGTGACTCTTTGACTAGGGAATTTCTGAGATCACTCCAGCAGGTTGCGTATATCATCCCCATTTAAACCCACTTCCCTTTTCCAAATCACCTCAAATAAGGACACTACACTCTTTTCAATTGGAATAAATGGTCACAAAAAGTTATTCAAAAATTCAACATTTGTATAAAAACTATCACAGAACATAAGTAAATTCAGAGAGGTGTTACAGGGCACCATGAGCAGTATAATGTCAGTGTCAATGGATTTAGAGTTTTCCTCTAACTGGTCATCTTATGCAAAACATTTACGTGCTGTTCTTCAAGTTCTCAGGGAAAATCACTTATATACCAAATTGGAAAAATATCTGTTTGGGGCAAACGAATTACAGTTTTTAGGCCATGTTCTCTCTACTCTTCCTTTTTCTATGGATTCTATGATGGTTTAGGCTATTTTGGATTGGGTTCACCCTACCTCCCTTAAAGCTCTGCAGAGTTTCTTAGGGTTTGCCAATTATTATTGAAAATCTATCCATAATTTGTCTTCTGTAGTCAAACAGTTGACGGACCTTACTAAAAAGGGGGCTGATCTACATAATTGGAAACGTGATGCCGTTGCGGCTTTTGAAACTTTGAAACATTGTGTTTAATGATGACCATATCTGTGGTTCAACATGACCTCCTTTATTGTAGAGGTTGAAGCTAAGGAGGTAGGGGTAGGGGCAGTTCTCTCTCAAGTGCCTTCTTCCTTTAGGAATTTACATCCCGGTGCCTTCTTATCTCGCAAATTCTCTCCCATCAAGAAAAACCTATGATATTGGTAACTGGGAAGTTCTTGCTATTTAATGGGCATTTGAGGAATGGCGTCTTTTTTTTTTTTAGAGGGGGCAAGGAATCAGATCACAGTATTGACTGATCAAAAGTATCTGACCTATCTTGAATCTACCAAGAGTCTTAACCCCAAGCAAGCTAGATGGTCCTGGGTCTAAGAATGTTAAGGCTGATGCATTGTCCCAAAGTTTTTGTTCCACTCAGTCCCTGGACTTTCCACCGGAACCCATTTTGTCTAAAGGTATTGTATTATCCATCATTTCTTCAAATCTTGCCTGTCATAAAAGAACTTCTGCACTTAGCCCCACACACCACTCCGACTGGGAAGTTATTTGTACCCGCACAATTTAGACTCTGGTTGTGTAATGAATTACATGATTCTGTATCAAGTGGTCACCCAGGTATCTCGGGAACTAAAAGACTGATCTCTTGTTCCTATTGGTGGCCATCCATGATTCGTAATGTCACCGCCTGCGAAACTTGTGCTCAGGTCAAGACTTTTAGGTTGCGACCTATGAGGGAGCTCCATCTTTTGCCTGTTCCTCCAAGGCCACGGTCCCATTTGTTTATGGATTTTATCACTGATTTGTCCACTTTCTGATGGTGATCTGGGTAGTGGTTGACTGCTTTAGTAAGTTGTGTCATGTTGTTCCTTTGACTCAGCTCTAAATTCCAAAGCTCTGTCTAGGTTCTTTATTGATCACTTTGTTCGTTTATCCGAATATTCGAAAACATGGTTTCTGACAGAGGTGTGCAATTTGTGGCTAAATTCTGGAGGGCTTTCTCTGTTAAACTTGGACTCCGCTTTTTATCCAGAAACCAATGGTTATACAGAGCGATTATATGGACCAGACTCTGGAGCAATATCAGTGTTACTGTACTGACAACCAGTCTGTGTGGGTATAACGAAACTACAGGGGGTGAATCCACAGGTGCATCGTATAATCCACATCAGGGAGCGGAGTTGAAGGAGCCTCACGGTTTTCACATAAGGCTGTTTGGATTTGGATGCTGGGAGAATCCCAGGTCGCTACCACTGACACGACTTGCTTGCAGTGGTGGCTGGGGTGCAGCGTGATACTTAATCGGCAGGTAGGAACATAGGGCCACATGTATGAAGCTCGCCACGTCGGGGCGCACCTTTTCGCCAGTTTTCCGGCGAAATTTGCGCCTGATTTATGTCGGCGCTGGGGCGCCGCTTCATTCTTATTTGTAAAGTCCGCCGCGCTCGCCAGTGTGTATGAGAGCAGTTGCGGGGACTTAGGCGCAGTGCGGCGTGGCGCCTTAAGATTCGCCGGCCGAGGAGTGCGCTCATACATGCGGGGAAAAGTTCCCTGCGCCTGCCAGTGTGTGGCGGTCGGCAGTGCGGGGACTTAGGACGCAGAACGGACTGCGCATCACATATATTCCGATTCGTAACAGGGGCTGGAAACAGCAGAAATCATTAAACATGTCCGTGCGGCATGGAGTATGAATCAAAAAATCGCCTTTATAAAGTCGTCAAATATTATCAGAAAAAGAGCTCAAACCTCAAAAATAAAAAATACATAAATAAAATCACTTTCCAATAAATCCAGAAGGCGCTATATCGGGAATTTGGATATTTGAAATTGCCGGGAAATTACGGTTTTAATTCAAATTCTGTAAAGCTATTCTGATTGTGGCAGAAAACAGCCAATCAAGAATAGGAGCGACAGTGATCCATTTCACAAACCTATGGAGAAGTTATGGACCATCAAATCAAAGGCGGGACAGTTCAAAATAAGTAAAAATACTGAAAAGAGATGATTGGTGAGCTAGTGGGGGCTTGGCTATCTCGGCCAATCAGAATAGGAGCGACAGTGAACCATTAAAACCTATGGAGAAGTTTTGACAATCAAATTCAAGAAAATAAGCGGGGACAGTTCTAAATACAGTTAAAAATGCAGAAAAGAGCTGACTTGGTTGAGACTTCGGGGGCTTGGTTTATCCCAGCCAATCAGAGAGCTGAGCTAACTTTGTCCATTTATTATATGGAGAGATCGGGCAATTGTAAATCTCGGCGCTCAGCGCCGTGCGGCGATGAAGTTATGATTTAAAAAAATCGTTTTTATTAAGGGTTAAATATATTCTCTGAAAAAGAGCTGAAACCTTCTATAAACAACATTATTAGAAATCACTAACAACAGGTTGTCGCCTGAGACGGCGCTACATCAGGAATTGCGATATGAGAAATGCGGAGAAATACAGTAAATTCAAATTCGTAAGTCTTTCATTGATCGGCATAAACCAGCCAATCAGAATAGGAGTGACTGGGACCCAATTCTAACCTATGGAGAAATATTGCCAATCAGATTAGGTGACAGGGACCCATTCTATCCTTTGGTGAATTATTGACCAATCATATTCAAAGGCGGAACGTTTTAAAATACAGTAATAGAGCTGATTGGTTGAGCTAGCGGGGCTTGGCTATCCCGTCCAATCAGGGGTGGGTGCCCGCGAGTACTATCTCTTTAGAGGTTCTTATGGGGAAAGAAATGCAGAGAGAGCTGTGTGATTGGCTAATTTAAAAGAGGCGCGGTTTTTGGACCCATGGGAGAGTGAGCGACGATTTATGGGTTTTCTAATGCATTCTGAAAATAAAAAATGTACATGGCGAAATTCAAATGATAAGACTACAGAAGTATGTACGATCTGTAATATAAATGAATGATAATATGGGGGGTAAGAAAAAAAATATTATTTCATAAAATCATGTTTTTTTCTTTATTTTCGTTAGATCGGTACATGCCGATACTCCATGAGCCACGGCGTGAAGTGCCCGAGGATTATCATTGCCCCGTTTATCTCCCTAGACTACAATGGAGAAGTAGCTCGCGCTCTTGATTGGCTGGATAGCCAAGCCCCCGCTAGCTCAGCAATAGCTCTTTCTGCATTTTTACTGTATTTTGAACTGTCCGCCTTTGACTTTGTTGGTCAAAAATTCTACGATAGGTTTTAATGGTTCCACTGTCGATTATTCTGATGGCCGAGAGAGCCAAGCCCCGCTTAGTTCAAATCAATCAGCTCTTTTCTGTAATTTTTTACTTTGTATTTTGAACTGTCCCGCCTTTGAATATGATTGGTCAATATTTCTCCTTAGGTTACAATGGGCCAACTGTCGCTCTATTCTGATTGGCTTGGTTATGCGACCAATCAGAAGAGCTTTCAGAATTTGAAGTTACTGTATTTCCCGGCAATTTCCAAAATTCCTAATTCATGATGTTGCGCCGTTTTTTCTAGATTTTTGGAAAGTGATTTTATTTATTTCTTTTTTTTTTTGGGAGGATTGAGCTCTTTTTCTGATATTGTTTTACGGCTTTATAAAGGGCGAGTTTTTTGGAAATCATATTCCATGCCGCTCGGAGCTGAGCGGCCGAGTGATTTTCTGTGCGATCTTCTATGTTTTCCTCGAATGTTCTTTTTTTGTTCTCGCTTCACTTTGCCTCGCGGAGTATTTAGACAGAATCACACAGGTATCCTGTCGGAGCTGCCGAGCGCTGATCGCGCCGCGCTATGCCGAACGCGATCGTACATAGCCTCAAGTTTTCGAGCGCGCGGCGACCCAGCCCGGAAGCCTTCACGCACCACCGCGCCTTGCCCGCCCTTCATGCGAGGCGCAGCTGAAAGTTGGCGATGCTGCGCCTACATGCATCCCTGCGTCCGACAGCGGATTCGGGCTGGGGAGGCGCAGGTTACACCAGAAAACAGGCGAAAAGCCCGATCATACATGTCGCCCATAGTTGGGGACAGATAAAAAGGCCAGGGCAGGCAGCAGTCAGGAGAAATGGGCAAGAGGTCTGGTACACGAAAATAACAACATAGCGCAACAATACTCTCTCTAACTCCGGAGCAGGAACGTGGAGAGGTGAGTACATGGGGACCGGGAGAACAGGAGTACAAGGGGCATTTATTAAATATTTCCATGACCATCCTGTGGGATGGAGAGCAATGAAACTTGGCCAGTATAATTCGTCCTTCTATTATAGGTCCCACCTAGGGACACACACTTTCACATCTCTTTAAAGCAACTGTAAACACCTCGCTTGTAGAAGTGACTGGTTGCTCCAAAAGCCACATTGAGACTTTGGAACTCAGTAGTCTCATCATCTGGAAATTGCTTGCCTTCAAAAATAATTTATTGTGGTAGGGTGGAAGTCTGATGTTGCAAGGTCAGGTGAACAAGGAGGATGCAATAGAATTTCAAAGCCCCAGGAGCTTCCATTTGGGCAGCATGTGAGTTGTTAACTGGTGCATTGTCTTGCAGAAGGCGGACACTCTTGGTTTTGATGGCCTCCCACAGTTTCCGCAGCAGTGAAGCACAGTATGCCCCAGTGATCATGGTACCCTTTTCTAGGAAATCCATCAATACTACTCCGTGTTGGTCCCAAAAATACTTGAGCTTTGGACTCTGCCTGTCGAGGGTTGGGCACGTGCCTTCTTTGGAGGCGGTGTATCATGATGCTTCCATTGCATCGACTGGACTTTAGTCTCAGGATCATAGTGATGGACCCTGCTTTCATCCTGTGTGATCAGTCTGTTGAAAAAATGCTCCTGGTTTCCATATATAAAAAAACCGAAAGAGATCCCCGGTGATTTGGCTTACTAGAAGGCCAAGAATGTGAACGGGACTCAAAGAAGCGCAAACACCTCCGAGAAAAATAAAATATAATTAATATTTTTAGATTTATTTGATTTATGTTATGCGTTACGTGCTTGTTGCACTCCCTCAGTCCTGAAGTATAACGATTTTAATTATATTTTATTGTTCTCGGAGGTGTTTGCGCTTCTTTGAGTCCCGTTCAGATTCTTGGGCTTTTAGTAAGCCGAATCAACAGGGATCTCTCTCTTTTTTTATATATTGTTTTCTCTCATGTCACTCCACCGGTACTGACTTGGACATTGGGACCAGCAGCAATACCCCCTATCTGGTCTACACCGGCATTGTGCTTTTCGGAGTGTTGTGCCTCCTGCAATTAGTGCAACTTTACCAGGTGAGTACATATATTATTTGTACTCCCTATACTTGGTATTTTCTATAATACACGAGGGTGCACGCCTCCTCTCTGGCCCTTCTCTTTTCTCAATGCCTTTGAATAGATCTCCTGGTTTCCATGGCACATCGTCAATAGAGCCTGAGAGCATTCAACTCTTTCCTGCTTCTGGAACGGTGTGAGCAGTCGAGGAACCCAGCGACTGGGTACCTTATGCATGTGAAGATGGTCTTGGATGATTTTTTCCCCAGACCCCACACTAATCTTGACATTTTGGGCTAGGTGGCGACTGGTTACGTTTCGATTTTCTGAGATGGCGACCTCCATCTGTGTGTTCATCAATAGCAGAGCGGGGTCGCCCTGCAATTTGAGCTGTTTGCACTGAAGTCCGACCACGTTTGAATTGGCGATGCCAGTTCCTGAGTACATCGTATGATGGGGAATCGTCACCATAAAGCTCTTTCATCTCATCGAACGTCTACTTTGGTGTGCGACCATTCAAGTAAAGGAACTTGATTGTACCCCTGAATGCCAGATTTACCCACAAATTACATCTGATTGTCAGGGGTCCCAGCAAGGAGACACTTCGTGATCAATTTAGTAGGAATTGTACAAAGTAGAGAACCACTTTAAAACAGCCACTATTTTGGTGCTGGTCTGCCAGAGGAAACTGGGCCTCAAGGGCGGTTAGAGGTGTGGCCTAATGGGGTGTCCTATGTGGGCATGATTAAAGGCATGATTTGGGGGTGATGTCAAGAGCTTGGGTAGGGCCCAGTGCACTGCTTTTCCCAGGGGCCCTTAATGCTGTTAAAAGACAGCCCTGCATATAACTAGTAAGTATGTTAGGGTCGGCACTAGGGACAAGTTTTTAAGGACAGATTTAGGGAAAGCCACTTGTTAGGTCTTGCTTCTGGATTCAAGTAATTTATCATTCCATCCGTGCTCTTGTCATCGTCCATCTTGTTGTATGTCATCTAACGGTAAGTCCCAGTGTTTGATTTGATATATGCTTCAGATATTATTTGCATGTGACTGCTGGTTGGCTTCATTTCATTCTAAATTCAGTTTGTGTCATCCAGCATTGTTATATGTATACCCACTATAACTATAACTTTGAATTCATATGTTTTAATAAGGGAACATACCTTTAGCTTGGACAACTTACCCTTTGATGCTTGGCCACAGGTTTCAACTAAATTTGAGTACGTTGTGAATGTGTGTCAATTTTTTTTGCTTTTGACTGTAAATCTATTGCTATCTAGAAGAATTCTAAGAACTTGTAGCAGCTGTTACTCAGGGGTTCAGGTATAATATGCCGCATAAACCAGTAGAAATCTCATATATCTTCCTTATAGTAATTTTTAATTTTTCTTCAATGTATCCAAATGTATACAACTTTCAATATGCAAGCAAATTAAAAAGGTAACCTTGTTTCCTGTTTGCAATCTTGGATACGGTGCATTTCAGCAGACCTGTTTGGCGGTATACATTGCCTTAGCAAGTTCTCTGCAACCAGCGTGTGCTCCACCTTCTGCCCTCGGTTCACTGCGGGTGCAGTGAACTGAGGGCAGAATGAGGAGTGCACAATTGAAAGTTGTATACGTTTGATACATTGAAGAAAAATTAGAAAATTACTATAAGGAAGATATGAGATTTCTACTGGTTTATACGGCATATTATACCTGAGTGCTGTATGATATAAAGAAGGGTAACGGGAGAACAATTATTATGCCGGTATAAATTACATTGCAGATTACTACAGAACAAAGGTGTTTAAGGTGAAACTATGAAAGTTGTTACCCAGGGGTTGTCCGGTTCATTTTTTTTAAATGAAGCTCACTATGGCCTAAATAGTCTTTTTCGACTTTATTGAATTTATATCTATATTATAGAACGTGTACTTATAGCATTACTTATATGGCCTTAAGTAAAGACGTTCTGTTCGGAAATTCCTCCCTTCCTACTACAGTTGATTGGCGGCTACACTATAGAAGTGGCGGTCTGCTGACTGACTGGTGGGCATGCCAAGTAGATAATTCTCTGCATGGGAGGCCTTTGCTTCTACACTGTAGCCACCTACTGTCCTCCCCGAAAGCATTGTCACTCTACTTTGTAGAGTGTGACACTTCATTCGGGGAGGGTATCTACAGTATAGAAGCAAAAGCTTCCTGACTAGTTCATATCCCATGCGGATAATTAGCTACTAGGCATGCACGCTAGTCAGTCAGCAGACCGCCACTTCTACAGTGTAGTTGCCCCGCCCTCCCCCCAAACAAAACATCACACTATACAAAGTAGTGTGACACTGCATTCGGAGAGCGCAGTGGATATCTATACTATAGATACCTCAGCCTCCTGACTAGCGCACATGCTCTGCAGATCATTAGCGTGCTAGTAAGGAGGATGGCACTTCTACAGTGTAGCCGCCCATCAACTGTAGTAGGAGGGGATGAGGTTTGAACGTCATCATTTATTGCCATAGACATAATAGTATAAATAATGTGAAAATACAAAATCTACAATGCATACTGTATCTCATGTAAAAAAGTGAGTTAAATCATGTAAAAAAGAAATGAACTGGACACCCCCTTTAAACAGGGGCGTAACTATCAGGGTAGCAGACGTAGCAGCTGCCCCGGAGCCCGGGCTCTTAGGGGGCCCGGTGCAGCTGCTAGCGCGTCCGCTACCGCGGTAATGCCGCTCCTGGGCCCGCCGGCAACGACTATACTAGTTCACTGCCGGCGGGCGGGGAGCTGAGGGGCCCGGCGCATGCTGCCTCTGAATGCCCGGGCCCTCCGGCCCGAGCTTTCAGAGGCAGCACTTCCCGGAGATAGACCGACGCCGCTCTGCTACTTCCCCTGCTCGCTCTCTGTGATCACGTGGGCGGCACGGTGACGCCCACACCCACCGCCGCCCCCGCGCTGAGCAGAAGAGTGGAGCGCGGGCATCGGGGGAGCGTGGAGTGAGGTAAGTAAGTTATGTATTATTTTACCTGCCCTATAGCCTGCCTAAATAGCCCTATAGCCTGCCTAAATAGCCCCCTGCCTGCCTATATACCCCAGCCTGCTTGCATAGCCCCCCAGCCTTCCTACATAGCCCACACCCAGCCTAAATAGCACCCCTGCCTGCCTATATACCCCAGCCTGCCTGCATAGCCCCCCAGCCTGCCTACATAGCCCACACCCTGCCTGAATAGCCCCCCTGCCTGCCTATATACCCCCACCTGCCTGCATAGCCCCTCAGCCTGCCTACATAGCCCCCACCTGCCTACAAAAACCCCCCCCCTGCCTATATAACCCCACCTGCCAAACATAGCCCTCCAGCCAGCCTATATACCCCCAGCCTGCCTACATAGCCCCCTCGCCTGCCTATATACCCCCAGCCTGCCTACATAGCCCCCCAGCCTGCCTATATACCTCCCCCGGCTGCCTACATAGCCCCCCAGCCTGTCTATATATCCCCCAGCCGGCCTATATACCCCCCAGCCTGCCTATATATCCCCAGCCTGCCTACATAGCCCCCCAGCCTGTCTATATATACCTCCAGCCTGCCTATATATCCCCCACCCTGCCTATATACCCCCAGCCTGCCTATATACCCCCAGCCTGCCGCATGCCCCCCAGCCTCCCTTTTAAACCCCCCCAGCCTCCCTATATACCCCCAGCCTGCCTGCATACCCCCACCTGCCTTATACCCCCCAGCCCCCTATATACCCCCGCCTACCTACTATATACCCCCCAGCCTGCCTGCATAGCCCCCCAGCCTACCTATATACCCCCGAGCCTGCCTATACACCCCCAGCCTGCCTACATAACCCCCAAGCCTGCCTACATAGTCCCCCCAAGCCTGCCTACATAGTCCCCCCAAGCCTGCCTAAAATAGCCCCCAAAGCCTGCCTATATACCCTTTTAAGTCTGCCTGCCTGAATAGGCCCTATAGGCCCGTGAAGCCTGTCTGCCTATAAGCCCCTATAAGCCCCCTAAAGCTTGCCTACCTATATAGACCCCGAAGCCTGCCTGTCTACTATAGGGGCCCCTTTTAAAAAATACCTAAACCCGCCTACCACCTATTGGCCCCTTAGCCCACCAACCCCCCGTCTAACCTGTAGGGCTCCCTATACCTACCTAACCCGTGCCTGCCTATATGGGGACTCTACTGCCTACCTACACCCTGCCTGCCTATATGGGCACTCTATTGGCTACCTCAACCTGGCCTATCTGTGGCCCAAAATAGCCTATCTAAACCCTGCCTGCCTAAATGGAACCCCATATAGCCAGGGGGGCAGGTGATGGAAAAGTCGGATTCTAAAAATATTTGTGTCTAAATCTGCAGGGACAAGTGGTCGGGAGATGTCATCAAGATGGCGGACTGGAGCGGATGCAGAACAACAGGGAAAGTCAACGACTCATCGGAGAAACGTCACCTGTGAGTCACAAGATGTAACTGCACTGTAATCACATAGTCTGCAGAGCCTGTGTACACTGGTATATACCACTACATGGTCACGGTATGGTGGTTATATACAGTCTGCAGAGCCTTTGTACACTAGTATATACCACTATATGGTCACTATATGGCGGACTATTGGTCTTTGTGTACTGATCAGTAATAAATGTAGGTCTTATTCATCACTATGTGGTGGTAATTTGTGGTCATGTTCTTTGGGGGTATAATCAAGTCCATATGTAGTAGAGTTTTTTGGGAAAGTGGTCTTGGTATAGTGGATTTTTTTGGTAGCAGTATGATGGTGATATACACTCACCGGCCACTTTATTAGGTACACCTGTCCAACTGCTCGTTAACACTTAATTTCTAATCAGCCAATCACATGGCGGCAACTCAGTGCATTTAGGCATGTAGACATGGTCAAGACAATCACCTGCAGTTCAAACCGAGCATCAGTATGGGAAGAAAGGGGATTTGAGTGCCTTTGAACGTGGCAATGGTTTGTTTGGGGCCAGAAGGGCTGGTCTGAGTATTTCAGAAACTGCTGATCTCCTGGGATTTTCACTATAAACCATCTCTATGGTTTACAGAGAATGGTCCGAAAAAGAAAAAACATCCAGTGAGCGGCAGTCCTGTGGGCGGAAATGCCTTGTTGACCCAAGGTCAAAGGAGAAGGGGCAACGGGTTTCAGCTTAAAAAAGGCAACAGTGATAAAATACCACCCGTTAAAACCAAAGGGTAGGCAGAAGAGTCTTGAAGCACAGTAGGGCGAACTTGGGCAGATGGGCTACAGAGCAGAAGACCACACCGGGGGCCACTCCTTTCGGGGTAGAACAGGAAACTGAGGGTCCAATTTGCCCAAGCCATCGAAAAATTGGGAAAAGTAGAAGAAGGAAAAACGTTGTGGTCTGAGAGTTCGATTTCTGCTGCACATTCGGGTGGTAGGTCGAATTTTGGGGTCAACAACATGAAAACATGGATCCTCCTGCCCTTTTACAAGGGTTTAGGCTGGTGGTGGTGGTGCATGGTGGGGGAAAATTTTTTTTGGCACTTTGGGCCCCTTGGTACCAAATTTAGCATCGTTGCAACCCTTGTGGAATCTATGCCAGAAGAATTGGGCATTCTGAAGGCAAAAGGGGGTCCAACCCGTTACTAGATGTGTACCTAATAAAGGGGCCCGGTGAGTTATATGGTGAGGTATTTTCCCTTGTTTTATCTACATTATCTAACTGCATGTCCCTGGTAAAGTTCGTGTCGGGGAGGGGGGAGGGGGGGGGCCCTATACCCAAAAGTTTGATTTGGGGCCCTGGCTTCTCTAGTTACGCCCCTGCCTTTAAATCACACTGGATTATAATATTTTACTATTTTGAAGGGTATCAATACTTATGCAATTGGCTCCAAATACGGTGTGCATGAAATTGAAACATTAAAATGCAGCATAGACTTGCTTGGAGACCTGTTAGACACCTTTGTGTACAGACCAGAGATAACGGCGAGCTCCCAGGCTTGATGTGTGAGCCACGATATAGGTGTTTCTCATGTGAATTTACACACAGTGTGCATTGCAAAAGTAATGGTAATCACTCATGTGTCAACAGCCCTGACCTTCCAACAGAGACAAGACTGACAACATATGGTGAGACGCAGACAGAAACTCATGCTCCGATCCATGTAATCTGTGAACTAACGCCAGACTGGGATTACGCCGGAGTTCACATGGCGTATGGTCCATGTTTATCCCAACCTGTATTGCAGTTATTCTCAATGGGAATACACGCTGCAATTCACATTGAGAACTTCAGTGCAATTTAAGGTAAAAATGGAAGAAATATGTCACATAGAGAGATGTTCACAGGACAGATTATTCATGGAGATTTTAGAATATAGATGTGGATCTGACTGCTGTGGCCTGTGATTGGCTGCACATAGCACATGAACGATGGACGGAGATGTAGGGGCCGGCCACCGGGATAGAACGGGAACATCACGGAGGTGAGTATACTTTTTTTTTTCTATTTCTAATCATACCCCAGCGGAACAAGAGCTTTTGTAAGTCCCGGATAACCCCTTAAAATAACAGTGCCCCGCTTGCCCATAGGTTGTGTCAGGTATACAATAATTTCATGCACTTGTCACGACTATGGACCATACTGGGTCTAAAACGCGTAGGAAACTAAAACAGACACAGCACCATGCATCGACAGAAAATTTTTAATTTTCATGGCAGTATTAGAAATGGACTCCGCTGACTAGCAAAGGGTCGCCTTCTCCGGGTTTTCTGCTTCATTGAACAAATGGACATTGGCTTCAGAGAACAAACACTCTACAAGCATTGCGGAAACAACACAAGTTGGTGGAGGCAGTGTTATGGTCTGGGGAATGTTTTCGTGGCTTTCTGTGGGCCTGTCTTCTATGTGGAAGGCCTCATCCATCCTCGCAAATCACATATACCCCATTACACCATGCTAAATTTCCTTTCCTGGGACAATTGACATGTTCCAGCAAGCAGGGCCAGGCCAATAGGTAGAAAGCTAATATTTTTAGGGTAGGAAGGACTCAATATCCATGGCTCTTCCCATCCTGATAGTATCAGGCTACAGCTGCTGGTTTTATCTTGATGGTTATGAAAAAGAAAGGGAGGGGACCCTATGTCATTTTTTTCTGCACAGCAGGATCCTGGGGGGTACAGTCCCCTATCTCCCCCCCAGAATATTTCTGCTGTAAGTTTTTGGCCTGTAGCCCCCTGCCTGCCCCTTCCTCCCTTTTAACCATTGTTAGGTGCCTAGTGCCAACACAAAATACAACCTCCACCTATCGCCCCATAACCCCTCACCTCCACCAATCACCCCCGGGGAAGTTTATACGGAGACGGGGAACAGTTGGGGAAGGGCTAGAAAAGTTAGGATTCTTAGATGTTTGTGTAGTAAATTCTGCAGGGACTAGTCATGGCCAGGAGAAGTTGTCATGGTGTTCTGCACAGGATGCAGAAGAAAAGGGAAAGTGAACGACTCCAGTCACAGAAGACTTCTCCTGTGTGTCCCTGGAAGTAACTGCATTGTAATCACTTATATATCTGCAGAGCTTGTGTACAAGTAGTATCTACCACTATACAGTCACTGTATGGCAGAAATATAAATAGTACTGAAATGGTTTATATTCAGGAACATTAGCATTATTCAGTCACTATGTGGTGGTGATATGTGGTCATGATATGGCGATATTATTTGATCTTTGTATAGTGTTTTCATTGATAATATTGGTCCTGGTATAATGGTTTTTGCACTTTGATACCATGTAAAGTATTCAGTGACACTGTTATAACATGTAAATTTTGGTGTGGCCCTCAAAATAACTCAACACAGCCATCAATGTCTAAACCACTGGCAACAAAAGTGAGTACACCTCTAAGTGAAAAGTGACAAATCGTGCCCAATTTGCCATTTTCCCTCCACAGAGATATGTGACTCATTAGTGTTACAAGGTCTCAGGTGTGACTGTGGAGAAGGTGTGTTAAATTTGGTGTTATTGCGCTCACACTCTCTCATACTGGTCACCGGATGTTCAACATGGCTCCGCATGGCAAAGAACTGTCTGAGAATGTAAAAAAATTAGAATTGTTGCTCTACAACATGAGTTGGCCGAGGCTATAAGAAGATTGCCAACACCCTGACACTGAGCTGCAGCACATGGCCAAGACCATACAGCGTTTAAAACAAGACAGGTATTCCAATCAGAACAGGACTCACCATGATTGACCGAAAAGCTGAGTGCACATGCTCAGAATCATATCCAGAGATGAATGCTTCCGGCATTGCTGCAGAGGTTAAACGGTGAGGGGTCAGCGTGTCAGTGGTCTGACCAAATGCTGCACACTGCATCAAATTGGTCTGCAAAGGCTGTCCAACCCAGATGGATGCCTCTTTCTAAAAATAATGCACAAGAAAGTCTGCAAACAGTTTGCTGAAGACAAACAGACTAAGGACATGGATTACTGGAACCATGTATTGTGGTCTGATGAGACCAAGATAAACTAATTTGGTTCAGATGATGTCAAGTATGTGTGGCGGCAACCAGGTGAGGAGGACAAAGACAAGTGTGTCTGCCTACAGTCAAGCATGGTGGTGGGAGTGTCATGGTTTGGAGCTGCATGAGTGCTGCCAGCTATGGAGAGCTACAGTTTAGTCAGGGAATCATGAATGCCAACATGTGCTGTGACATCCTGAAGCAGAGCATGGTCCCCTCCCTTCTGGGCCGCAGGGCAGTATTCCTACATGGATAACGACCCAAACACCTCCCTCCGAGACGACCACTGCCTTGCTAAAGAGAATGAGGATAAAGGTGCTGGACTGGCCAAGCATGTCTCCAGACCTAAACCCTATTGAGCATCTGTGGGGAGTCCTCAAACAGAAGGTGAAGGAGCGTAAGGTCTCTAACATCCTCCAACCTCTGTGATGTCTTCATAGAGGATTGGAAGAGGATTTCCAGAGCTGCACACCTTTAAGCTCTAGTGACCTCCATCCCAAGAGAGTAAGGCAGTGCTGGAAAATAATTGTGGCCACACAAAATATTGACACTTTGGGCACAATTTGTCCATTGTCACTTAGGGGTTTACTCACTTTTATTGTCACTTAGGGGTGTGCTCACTATTGTTGTCACTTAGGGGTGTACTCACTTTTGTAGCCAGTCGTTTATACATTGAATCGTCCTGTGTTGATTTATTTTGAGGGCACCAATTTACACTGTTATCAGGGCTATTTCAAAACATGCTTAACTGGCGGGGCGTAATTTAACGCCCCGCAGTTACGCCGTGTGGCCTGGGCGTGGAGCGGGGAGGGAGCGGGGCTGTACACTTCGGCCGGCCCCATAGAAATCACTGCTAGCGGGCGTCGTATACGCCTCCTAGAAAGTGACATGTGAATTATCTCCCCCCCCGCGCGTATAATTTTTTCGCTGAGCATGGAGAGTAACGAAATCCATAGTTTTCTCTATGAGAACAGTGGATTACCCGTAATGAACGGGGCGTTTTAGCCGTAATTTGCGCACTATTCGGCGCGTACTTACGGACCGAAATACGGCCCATTTTAAGCCGTGTGAACATAGCCTTATACAAGCTGTACACTGACTACTTTACATTGTATCAAAGTCTCAGATCTTCAGTGTTGTCCCATGAAAAGATATAATACATTATTTACAAAAATGTGAAGGTGACTACTTTTTGTGAATACGTTTCAATAGCTATAGGGTTGGGCACCAAGATATCAACTTTCCGATAGGGCCCAGAACACCGTCAAGTAAAAACACCTGAGTAACAGTAATGGTGATAATATTTGAAGGCTAGTATAGTGGATTATTTGTAACTGTATTCCATTTAATTAAGTGTCCATCCTAAAAATTGTATTATTAGAAAATAGCTATTCGAATGGGTTTTTGTATATAAAATGTATTATTTTATATAAATACATTCTTACATCCTAGTACAGCCCAGTAACGGTACTGTTGTGTTGGCACAATTGTGGTTTTTCTTCCATTCCACCCAGCTATGGAGGGTACAGGCAGTGTGTGTCGGATAGGAGCGGGGATTTAAATTTTTGAGGGCGGGAAGGCGCCATTAGCCCTACTCTCCTAGGAGAACAAAATGCTTTGTCCTGGCCCTGCCAGCAAGACAAGAAAATTAACCAAGTACATGGGATTAGAAATGTACCACAAGGTAGTAGAACATACCAAGGAATTTTTTTTTTTAAAAACCATTTTTTATCGGCCCCCAAATTTTCTCCAGACCTAAACTCCAATGGGAGCATATGTGGGACTACCCTTGGGTCGGCTTCATACATTGCATTTTGGTGCGTTTTTCCACTGCAACAGAAATGCAATGAAAAAAATGCAAGCAGTTATGCAACCTGTGAATCCAGCCTTACATCTATATGTTGCACATAAGACTGTTCTATACTCCCTTCCCGACACTATTACGGTACCTCATATGTCTGTGGGGTGGTGGTGGAGCAACGGTATCTCTTATGGTTCTCAGACCATAATACATAGATAATAGTTGGCGATTGACCCATGCAGATTTTATTTTTTATTTTTAACCCTTTAAGCCGAACGCCTGAAAAGTACTTTTCAATGACGCAGTTGTATGAGGCCTTGTTTAATTGGGGACAAGTTTTACTTTTTGGGGGAATAGTTTAAGTAAATTTATAAATTATCGCAGAACTTTTCTTCAATTTTTTTCAATTTTTTTTGTTTTTTTACATTTTTTTTTACATCATTCACATCTCACACTTAATAACTGGTTAGATTAATTCTACAGGCTACTACAGTCATGTGGATACCTGATATGTGTAGGGTTTTTTTTTCTGTCTGTAAAGTATGCACAATTATATTTTAACAAATATTTATTTTATTTAATTATTTATTTTATTTAGTTTTCTACACTTTTTTTTAGCTTTTTCTTACCTTTTTATTTTTAAAATCCCATGAAGGTAAACTGTGTTACTTTTAACTTTTTTAACACTAAGTAATTAATTAGCAAATTCATATATGCTAATACATATATCAATCCTATGTCAGTTGATACAGGCAGCATCAGGAGGGCAGCAGCACAGTGTGCCCTGATCGATGCATTCTTTACACAGACAATCCTGGAGCTACTCTAGTTCCCCAGGCTGACTGTTGCAGCCATTACCCCGGGCTCTTCAGGTCACCCCCAACCGGGAGTCCCGATCACCCAACAGAGCAGGGCAGAGGTGCCAATAGAGCAGTACTGGCAGTACTCCTGTCATGGGCCCTGATCATAAAGGGGGCCCACTGATATGTTAGAAAATAGAAACTAGTAATGGGTGGGGCCCCATTTGATTTGGCTGTATGGAGCCCTGAAAGGTAAATAGATGATAGAAGGCATCCTGGAGGCAATGAAAGCCCTTTTGAGATACACTGCAGAAGTCACTGCAGCACTCAAAGGGTTAAGCGCTGGGGAGACCTGCACTGGCCGATGTCAAAAGTCGGTGGGCGGTTGTTAAAGGGGTTGTCTCACTACATTGATTCATCTTACCTCATTCCTGTTTTCTTGGTTTCATTTTGAATTCAGGGGCTTGTTTACTGGCTTCTACTAGGCTGTAGTGGAAGCCAGTTCTGTAGCTATAGCAACCAGCGCTGGCAGCCTATCAGGAGGATCAAACGGGTTTTTAGCTATAAAAACCAGCACTGGCACCTATCAGGAAGATAAAACAGGTCTGTAGCTATAGCAACCAGCACTGGCACCTATCAGGAGAGAAAAACGGGTCTGTATTTTTACGCCAGGCTGGCAGCCTATCGGAAAATAGAACAGGTCTGTACTGTTGAAACCACGCTGACACCTATCAGGAGAGATTAAACAGTCTGTACTAAGCAACCATGCTGGCAGCCTATCAAAGAAGAACGGGTCGTAGCTTTTGCAAACCACGCTGACACCTTTCAGGAGAGATTGAACGGGTTCTAAAAGCTATTGCAACCATGCTGGCAGCCTATCGGGAAGATTAAAAGGGTTTGTAGCTAAGCAACCAGTGGGGCACCCCCATCAAAGAGATTAAAACGGGTCTTTTTCTATAGAAACCCATGGTGGCAGCCTATCGGAAATTGAACGGGTCTTAGCTATAGCGACCTGAGAAGTGATGCAGCCATCAAAGGGGATATCAGGGAAAAGGTAGGACACTGTTAAAGACACATATTGTAAAGTGACTTTGTTTTTTGCACATTTTTAAATAAAAAACAGCAATCTCTGTAGTGAGTCAACCCCTTTAAGGGGTTAATAAAAGATGGCTGGTCCATTGTATAGAACAAGCTCTTTTTACCTTTTGTGTCCCCCCTGCTTCCTCATAGATTGCATAGATTGTTAGTATGGCTTTTTAGGTTACTACTTTGTGGTGTCTGCTTCTGTCTGTACAGGTCTCCTTTGAATTGTAAAGTGCTGCAACTTATTTTGTCTCTATAAAAGATTATTATTCTTATTAGTTGGAGCTTTGAGCCTCATCAAACCCTTAGACACTGTCCTTATAAAGAGGGCAGAGTGTTACCTATATTATATCATAACGTTTTACAAGGACAGGTACAAGCAGCTAGTAAAAGTTCCACCTTCCTTAAACATGTGAAGCGGAGCAGGTGACTGGAGCCATTTATCAGATCAGGGCAGGGTGTCGCTTCCTGTCCTACCTCTTATGAACAATGGGGTTTTATGTCCTGGCACCTTTCGGGTTATAAAATATGGACCGTTTTTTTTTTTTTCTGTGCGCTGCCTCAGGTAATCTTTTTACTAACCTAGATAGGATGAATGACGACTGTTAATGATTAAGATTTTCTCGAAAACAAGGTCTTGCTTCTGGCCGCATCCATTACACATCACTCCGCGATATCAAAGGTCCAAGCACTTTCTTTTTGAGAGTTTTTGTTTGTTTTGACTTTACAACGATGGCTGAAGCCTCCTTTCCAGATAGGAGACGGGTAAATGAACGTTAAGAAATGCAAGGACAAGGATTTATATTGGAGTCACCTGAATAGTTTGCTGACAAGCGCATATTACTAGTGTTGTGCTTCAGAGCCAGGTCAAAGTCACATTAGATCTGAATCTGAGCGCAAAAGATGCCAAAAAATTAATTTGTTGTAAAGTTAAAGGGGATGTATCGCTTCTTCAGTTCGTGTGTTTCATTGTGCTATCAGCTTCTCAGCTCTATAAATTCAGGGGCGTTTCTTCCCCTCCCGGCTGGGTGTTTCTTAACTAAAGGGGGATGACATCATCCCCCCATTCACTGTTCATGCTGGCTCCCGAGTCCCCCCCCCCCTCCTGAGTCCACATGTCACTGTCCTCTCCCTATGAAATCTTATTTTGTAAGAGCTGTTTACATACCACAGGACTGCATTCAGTCTAGACAATCTTCTATGAACTCAGAGCACTGATATCTTCTGCTCTCATAGCTGGAGGTTTGTTACAATTAAATCCAGTCTTCTATGAACTCCTCCAGACAGCACAGTATCCCTTCTAATTTTTTACACGCAGGACATTTAGGCACCGACCGCACAATTCTGCGGGTTTTTCTGATTGTAGGAGCCCTGCAGTATTATTGTGTTTCTTCTGGATGTGCAGAGTGAAATTGCTGTCGGTCCCTTACTTTGAGTGAGAGAGGCAGCCTAATGCTCCGTCTAGGTTTGCTTTAGGCACCGACGCACAATTCTTCTGATTTCTGATTGTAGAAGCAGGTGCAGTGCATCTGTGTTTCGTTTGGGCTGTGCAGAGTGAAAATGTCC
Source organism: Phyllomedusa bahiana (assembly GCA_025379985.1). NCBI lineage: Eukaryota > Metazoa > Chordata > Amphibia > Anura > Hylidae > Phyllomedusa > Phyllomedusa bahiana. Next base: position 46,813 of record JAODAL010030742.1, read on the forward strand.
GGTCCCTTACTTTGAGTGAGAGAGGCAGGAATGCTCGCTCCCGTGAATACGACCAGGGGCCAGACAGAATGTAAATTAGTAGAGCCGGTAGCCAATGAAATGAAAAGAGGTGGAATCCGACCAGCACTGGGGAACAGTGTTTACACAAAACGAAGATAAGAGAGACTGTGAAAACAAGACAGCTTTGCTAATGACATCCAATTGCAAAGTTGCTTGTTTTCACTGTCCCCTTATTCTGAAGACCATTTAATGAAATGATACAACCCCTTTAAGAGACTTTTAAGCAGGACATTGTGACCCGGATAAAACTGCTGCTGCGCTGAAGTGTCCCTCTGTCCTATGGGTGCATTGATGTTTTTTCGGGCACTGCCGTGGGCCCAGGGTTCCAGCAGTCTTTTCCACAGGATGCACATACTGTTGAAAGCTACAGCGGAGCAGGGAACAAAAGCTCTTTGCCTCCTCGCGGAGCAGACTTGCAGCCTCCCGGAGTATACAGCACAGGCGTCGCGATGCGGGAATACTCTTGTCATCTACTGCCGCCTCAAGCAGTGTGATGATGTCAAGCCATTGCTATTAACTGATCTGCAGGTCGCCTCCAGTCCTGCGCCGTTCGCACTCTGATGTCCCATCCAGTACAACTTCCAGTCTAATGTAACCTTAGGTGTCACGTCAGAGGAGGTGCAGTGGGCCCTGACTGCCACCCAGTCTACTGTCCCTGCCTACTTGGCGTGCTGCCCTAGAAGGCAGACCCCGACTGGACGACAGATCCTACGCTGCTAAGTGCAGGGCCATCAGGGGAACGCAGAGTCAATCAGTCCAGGTTGGTAACGGTGCGGGAACGTAAAAGCCAAGAAACATAAGCCAAGCAGATGGTCAGTAACAAGCCGGGGTCCAAACACGGTCAGGAGCGCAGTACAAAATCGGAGGCAACAAGCGAGGTCAAGAAACGAGCCGGGGTCAGAAATACAGGAGGACGACAATAAACACGAAAAGCAGGGAAACAACACCTTTGAAAGGCAAAGCCTGGAAGAACTAAGGAGGTTTAAAAGGTCTGCCTGGACGCCGCCCCATCAGCTGACCAGGGTGTGATTCCAGGCCAGACCTATTAACCCTCGCCAGTCGTTGCACTAAATGGACGGAAGGCTGCCCAGACGAACGTATCCTGACACTTAGGGTTCTCTAACTCTATCCTAAACCCAATTTAGGGTTAAGGTTATGGTCACGATTAGGGTGCGTTCACACGACCAGTATTTTGTCCTTTTTTGGCAGATAGGGGGGCACCTTTTTTCTGCAGTTTACGGATTCAAGCCGTCCCCATTTACACCCACATGTTCATGTTCTGCTCGAAAACCGGGTGGAAGAATGAACATGTTCTAAGTTTTTCGGACCGCCGATGTGTAAAGACTGTCCAGCGGAAAATCTTTGTAGTTTGGACTGCTGCACAGGTTTTCTAGTAAAATCAATGTAAAAGGTTGGCAGACGGTTTACAGATGGCACTTACGGTTAGGTTTAGTATCATAGTCACACAATCTCCGCTCCTCACAGAACCTTCTTCTCTGCTCTCCTCTTATCAGCTCCTCACACAACCGTCTCCAAGATTTCTCCCGTGCTTCCCCCCCACACTCTGGAACTCACTGCCCCAACACATCAGACTCTCCTCCACTTTCACCAGCTTCAAAAGCAACCTGAAAATCCATCTCTTCAGGAGCCTATAACCAACAATAACCCCACTGCCACTACACCCCCCACAAACATATCTGCCTCTCGCCTTCTGTCTCTTCCCACCTTCCTTGTAGAGTGTAAGCCCTCATGGGCAGGGACCTCTCTACTTCTGTACCAGTTGTTAGTTATTAATTTGTCACCTTTGTACTTGTTTGACCTTGTTTGACCTATGTTATGTATGCAACCCGATTGTACAGCGCCCTGGAACCAAGGGCGTTCTAAAATAAATAATAATAATAATAGCAAAAAAATTAGATTCTGGATGTCCAAAACAGTCTTGATTCTTGGGCCCCACTAGTGGAGCTAATTCTTGGGGCCCACCCTGGAGCTACTGTACCTGGCTGCACATGCCTCTTGATTTTTGTCTTCCTCTCGCTGTCTTTCTCCCTAAAAAGCAGCACAAGGCCTGTAGATCGTAGGTTCCCACCATGCCTAGTGGCCCATTGTGGGTTTCTCCTGTTCTCCAGTGGGCCAGTCTGAGCCTGGTCTCAAACCTAAATTTCTTCAGTTCGGTCAAGCTGGTGTTGAACCAAACAATGACATGACAGCTGAAAGAAAACATCATTTTCCAAGAAACTACAATCAAATAGATCCTGGGTCCCACTTGTGGTCCCTCTTTCATACATGAGGTTTAAAACTGGCCACAGATTTATTTAAAATACTTAAAACCGTAACAAACAATATGACTGTCGCAGCATCATACTGAGGGCACAAAGATACCAAGAGTCTCTACTGCGATGTAGGGTACCACCTCACAATGTAAATCCCCCAATTACAGGCCTCTGGTCCTCAAACTCGTACCTAAAAAAGCTGTGACAAAAGGATGACATAAATGTATTTATTTTTTTAAATATACAAATTCAGGCACATTAGTATAACAGGCATATATAAGAGGAGGGTGGGTGGGTATGCTGGCATCTCATAAGGATGACAGGAGCCAAAAAGGG
>JAODAL010030743.1:0-49478 GCA_025379985.1 Phyllomedusa bahiana
GACAGGATATAAGTCACGGATTTATATCAACATCAAAAATGGCATCCTTGGGTGGGCGGCAAATAAGCAGCTGAATATACCTGAAACCTGTGATTATTAGTGGATTGGGACAAACAGATCATAGTCAGCAGGTAAGACCCTTTGATCTTACAAAGCTCTATTACTTCTAGTCTGCATGTCACTCTGTTTTGGATGAGTCTCTCCAGATAAGGTTCAATTAATTGGCCTATCTGTCCCGTAAGGCAAAGAATCTGAAAAGTTTCCTTTTTTCCTGCTAGAAATGTGATAATCTAATTGGATTTCCTGTAATTCGATTTCATATAGGCATTGTGTTTGGTAAGTCAGGAAAATAGTCACTAGAGGTGGCAGGTATGTATCTTCGAGCCTAGACAACAATTTTTTTCGGTGCCTTAGTAAAATAGAATGTGCCTGAATTTATGAATCTGTTCTACTGCGGCTCATAGATTACGCGGTTTTCAGCTCCAATATGACAAATCAGGCTCAGGTAAACCACTTGTAACTAGGACTATCTGTTCCCGCATTAATGTGCCCAGTTTTGCCATCCTCCCATTATAAATGTGTAGAATCATACAGTTGTGGTGTGACAGGCCCCCAGAACATCCCCCGATCTCAGGCGCATTAAAAAGTGCTGGGACAACCCATTAAAGTGCCTAATTTTGGAGTGAATATTGGGAACTCCTTGTGCCCATCCTCTCCATTCATTTCTAAAGAAGTGGCGCCCTCCTCATTCTCATGCTCTGTCGGCTAGCAGCTATGAGCGACCTGTGCAGGGGATTTTACCTCATGCTAAAACTCCTTCAGGATTTACTAACACAGGACTGGGTAAACCCTTTAATCTCTTGGTGACATTAGCATACATTTATGTCATAATATCAGTGATGGCGTTTGGAGCACCCAGACAGTTAATGGCTTCCAAAAAGATTGGAATAAAAGGTTAATCAAAAAGTTGTATATCTCCCAAAATGGTAGAAATAAAAACTGCACTTCAATATACAAAAATAAAAGTAGTAAAATATGGTAAAAATGCCAAACATTTAGGGAGACATGTATGATTGTTTTTTTTACCCTTCTCTGGCGTAAAATGCGCCTAAATGAGCCGGACACTTTCTAATGCGCCTAACATGAGGGGGAGTTTTGGGGGCAATCTGGGAGCGTGTCGCACCACACTCGTAATATTAGGCACACATATGAATGTGGGTTGGCAAAACTAGGTGCATTACTGCTTGGACAGGCAGACCATTTTTTAATGTGGTCTGCCTGAGCCTGAGGAGTTGAAGTGAAGCTAGATTTGTTGTTAGGGTAAACAATGTCCAATATTTCTGAACTTAAACCAGTACAATAATCAAAAGTAATTTATGATCTTGATCAAACTGTATAAAATTAAATCATTTAAATTTAATAAAAAATATTATATAAAATATAAAAATATATAATATCCCAAAAATATCTACTATAAAATGTATTTAAAATTAATAGAATCTAAAACTAGTTTTACATTAAATAACCCGCTGATAATGATGTTCAGATTTTACAATTTTAAATTTTTACTACATTCAATTTAAAATTAATTTTTGAAGCAAGAGCCAGCAAACCACAGGTCTGGCTGGGACCTGTGGTCCACCAAACAAGATTAGTACCATAGTTTCTATTCCCTGACATGCTATTCTAATAACTTTTCTTTTCTTTACAGCCTATCTACAGCCTTTATACATATTAGGCACATTACTACTGCGCCTAAGTTCCATAATGCACCTAACACATAGGCGAGGCGCGATGAACTTTAGACTCCATTTATAATTGCACAAAAACCACTTTCATACATTCAGGGACATTATACAAAGAAAACGGGACTCAACAATTCACTGATTTTTTCACATTCTAATTCACAAAGATTTTTTTTGTTTCCAGTGAAATATGTTGCAGACATAAATGACACGCTTAAGAAGGACATCATACAGCTATGAAGTTGGAAAAATAAAAATGCACATGGTCTTGGAAGACAGGACGGAAAAACGATTGCAACAGAAACAAAAATCCCTGTGACAGACCCAAATTGTTTTTGGATTTGGTTTTTATGGTGTGCGCTCTGTAAATACGTTGTGTGAACTTCTCCTAAGTGGGAGGGGGGTGCGTTTTCAAGTTCATTGTCCCGGGCACCCTGAGCGGTGTATATGGCCCTGGATACAGGGGGGCCTCTTCAAAGGGCCTTGTTTTATTTTTTTCAAATAACATAAGCTTTTCGGACCTAACTTATTGCAATAATCTTTATTTTAATTCCTTACAGATACAAACCACCCATTAAGGAATTAGTTCAGACAGTTCTATATTATTCTCAGTTATAACAATTGTAAAAAAAAATAATAATAATAATTATACAGTAGCATTAACTGAATCCGAAGATACTAATGTTACCATACTATGCTATATCTTGTTTTTCTCAACCATTGTTTTTTTAAGGTTTTAAAATTTTTTAAAACAAGATAAAATTTTTTTGGGAAAAATATACAAACAAATTTCCAGCAAAGAGGTCAGAATGGGGAAATACTCGACAACCACCATTTTCCCTTTGGTCTCAGAAAGCCGGGGTCATGGCAACCAGACACGCAGAAAACCGCATGCTGAAGGTATGTATTTTGGCCTCATTTAAAAATGTCCGGGAAGTCCTGACCAGAACCAGAAAAAACCCAGTGGCCAGGAGACCCAGATAACCCCAAAATGGTAGAAGCAGAATCTGACCTTTTAATACACTGAATGATACTTCCCAGGGTAATATGAGGGCAAATTTTACTAAGAGGAGAAACCAACAACCATATAACACAAATAAAAACTTGCATGAAAGAACACACCAAGACCACATAATTTGACACTTTGAATGAGATGCACTTTCCCCAGATTCTTCCAGGTTTGATGGCTTTGAAGGCAATGCAGACTGTGATAGTTTTGGCCAGAACTGAAGAGACACTAACGGAAAAGAAGATCCCAAATGATATTTGTCTCAGTAAGCAGGTTATATCACCAGGACGACCAAGGAAGAAGATGACACTGAGGAAGCTCAGCAAGATGGAGACCAGGAGGATGAAGCTTACACTACGGTTACTGGCTTTAACAAGCGGAGTGTCCCAGTTAGAAATGAAGCATCTTAATATGAACAATGTAACAGCAGAAAGGAGTAAAACTTTTGCTAAAAATATTACAGATATAAGGTCCTTCTCATATGACAGAAATTCAAAGGTTTTAGGGACACATTTTGTTTTTTTCTCATTAGGCCACTCTTCTTCAGGACAACTATGGCAGATGTCACTGTCTACAACACAATGAAGTAAAAAACAAATGTGTTGAAATATTAATAATGTTAGTTGCAGACTAAGGGGGACATGTCTGAAAACTGTCTTGATCTAAAGACTTTTCTTGTTGCCCATAGCAACCAATCAGTGTGCCCCTTTCATTTTTTCAGAGCTCTATATGAAATGAAAGGGGATTGCTGATTGGTTGCTATGGGCAACAAGAAAAGTCTTAGATCAAGACAGTTTTCAGACATGTCCCCCTAAGAGTACATATGCTGAAAGTCTTAATAAAGTTACATTCCAACTGAAATATATAAAATGTTAGAAATAACTCCCAACATTAATAAAAAGTGCATGGACTTATTAAAGGAGATTTCATGACCTCCATAAGATAAGAATTGCTTAGCAATATTAAGCCGGGCTACTGGGATTTCTGCTCACCTCTCTTTACTCGTCTTGCTTTTGAGAATAACCAGGAAGGAGCTAAACTACCAGTCTTCTCTATCAAGTTAAATGGGCAAGATTATTACACCTATCTAATAATACAGGTCAGCAGCATAGAGTCAATTGTTCCGCTTCACTTGGCTGACAAGACAACAAAGCCCACTCCAGGAGTGAACATCCTAAGACAAGACAACTCCTTGTTATCACATAGCTTTTAGGACAAGGTTGCATAATGATATGAAATATTGTATCCAAAACTTGGGTGCGTTTGCTTAACACAGTGCTAAGCTTTAAACATGTAGGCAAAGCTAAATACAGACTACTACTAAATACATTGCTGTTCTGATTTTGCTTCTCATCAAAGCTAGATCAGACTGTTTCTCTGCTTGTGTACAAAACCTTTCCTATGTTACCTATCATCTCTCCTGCTCTATGGCTGGCATGATCAGGATGGTTATATCACTCCATGCTGTGTCTTACCAGCAGCACAAGAGTTTTTATGTTTCTTACTGACACAATTTAACCCTTTAGAGCTCTATAGCTTTCTCTCCTGCTATTAAACCCCTATATCACCAATGTCCCCCTAATAGACTGAGCTAAGAATAAATGATGATATGATATACCAATCACTGCTGTAGAACCACCCAAAGTCTGAACAGGAAATGGGAGCCTGAAGCAGGCTGCAAGAAGCAGGCTCTATGAAAACTCCTTTAAGTATGGCAACATACACCCCTCATATTTTTGTAAATATTCTATTCTTTTCATTGGACAACATTGAAGATATGATACTTCATTCCATGTTAAGAAGTCAGTGTACAGCTTGTATAACAGGGTAAGCTTGGTGTGTTTTTAAAATAACTCAACACTCAGGCGACATGTATGAAGATCGGCGCTTCGGAGCGCCCGTTTTCGCACGGTCGCAAGTGAAAGCTGCGCCTCATTTATGTCGGCGCCCAAAGTGCGCTTATACGTGCGGTGTAAAGTTCCCTGTGCCTCGCCAGTGTGTGAGGCGCATTGCGGGACTTAGGCGCATAAGGACTGCGCCTAACATCTCATACAAATCAAGACAGGCTGGAAATCTATAAAAAAGCATGAAGCATGTTAGTGAATAGGAAAAATAGTTGTCTTTTCAAATGAATGAATGAATAAAGATAAATATCAACGGGGTATAAAATCGATTTCAATGTATTAAAAAAATGTATTAAAATGAAAGCAAATATATATAAGATCAGCAAAGAAAAAAATGTCACTTAGAAAAGGTCTTTAAAAAAGGGAGAGAATGCCACTAATTTAACATCAAATAAGCCAATGCAGATGTTGGCCAGATGTTTGTATAATTTTTATTTTTTTTTTATTTTTGGTTCAATATATTTGTTCTTCTTTCTGCTTGTATTCTATTTAGTATCTACAGCAAGAGCCAGCACAGCACCGGTGTTGCTGGGACCTGTGGTCCTCCAAGCAGGATTTCTATGTTCCCTGGGCTTCGTTCTAGACGTATTTACATCCGTATTTACGTCCGTAAAAACATCACCAAATGTGCCTAAAATAATGAACTATTTGCTTACAATGGATTGCTATGGAAATCAGGATGTAATTCCGGACGTAAATACGGACGTATTTACATCCGGATTTCCCCTATGACGGAGATTCACCATTATTTGCTATGGGGACTTTATCTCCGACGCGAAAGCTGTTCCAGAATTACATTGCAAATATGTGTCACAAAGTGTGGCATGTATTTGCAATGTAATTCCGGAACGGATTTCGCGTCGGAAATACATTACAAGGTATGAAGAATAAAATGGATTGGTCATTGAAATTAATTACTTAAAAAACAGAAATATCCAAGTGCTGGAACAATTAAATCAATGTATTAATACATTTTTTACAATAACAAGCAGTTTGCTGAAGACAAGCAGACAAAGGATATGGATTGTTGAAACCATGTTCTGTGGTCTGATGAGACCAAGATAAACTTATTTGGTCCAGTTGGTGTCAAATATGTGTAGTGACAGCCAGGTGAGGAGTAAAAAGACACGTGTGCTTGCCTACAGTTAATCATTCAATCATGGTGGTGCAACTGTCATGGTTTGGGGCTGCATGAGTGCTGCCGGCTGTGGGGAGCTACAGTTCATTGAGGGAACCATGAATGCTAACATGTACTGCGACAAAATGAAGCAGAGCATGAGCCCCTCCCTTTGGAAACTGGGCCGTAGGGCAGTATTCCACATGATAACAACCCCAAACTCAGCACCAAGACGACCACTGCCTTGCTAAAGAAAATACGAGTAAAGGTGCTGGATTGGCCAAGCATGTCTCCAGACCAAAACCCTATTGAGCATCTGTTGGACATCTTCAAATGGAAGGAAGATGAGTACAAGGTCTCCAATATCCACCAGCTTTGTGATGTCATTATGGAGGAATGGAAGAGAATTCAGGTGGCTGCAACCTGTGAAGCTCTAGTGACCTCTATGCCCAAGAGAGTTAAGACAGTGCTGGAAAATAATGGTGGTCACACAAAATATTTACACTTTGGGCACAATTTGTCCATCTTCACTTAGGGGTGTACTCACTTTTGATTCCAGCGTTTTAAACATTGATGGCTGTGTGTTGAGTTATTTGGAGGGTAAAATATACAGAAAAAGGGGAAAAAAATTTACTCAAAGAAAAAAACAAAAACATGGCCATACTCACTGCTAGAAAATCTGAAATGAGACTGAACACAGCACATAGGCAGCACACGCCCCCATGCTATTAAAGGAAAAATACCCAGGTGCAGCTGATGGGCGGTAACCCATACATCTCTCCACTAGGTGGACAGAAAGCTGCACCCTAAATTGACATCTATTCATATAGCATGTAAAAAAGCAAAAAAGCCACAGTACCATACGTTGGAAGACTCTACAGATGCAAAAATACCCGTGAGACAGCCTATCGCACACCTTCAATGCATGAGGGGGCGGCTGCTGGTATTCTACTTGCATCCAGTCCCCAGTACTGTTGGACAAAAAAACTATTTTCACATACTGGAAAAACATCAAATATGAGGTATTGGTTAACATAATGGCCACTATATTGTATGCCTGTAAGCCCCTTCACGGCTCCTTATTGATTTCTAGAATACCAGCAGCCGCCCCCCTCATGCATGGAAGGTGTGCGAGCGGCTGTCTTACAGGTATTTTTGCATCTGAAGAGTCTTCCAACGTATGGTACTGTGGCTTTTTTACATGCTATGTGAATAGATGTCAATTTAAGGTGCAGCTTTCTGTCCACCTAGTGGAGAGATGTATGGGTTACCGCCCATCAGCTGCACCTGGGTATTTTTCCTTTAATAGCATGGGGGCGTGTGCTGCCTCGGTGCTGTGTTCAGTCTCATTTCAGCTTTTCTAGCACTGAGTATGGCCATGTTTTTTTTTTTTCTTTGAGTAAATTTTTTCCCCTTGTTCTGTATATTTTGTGATTTTAAGGAAGTGTAGGGACCTGCAATAAATGAGGAGCTGTGAAGAGGCTTGCAGGCATACAATATAGCGGCCATTATGTTAACCAATACCTCATATTTGATTTTTTTCTAGTATGTGAAAATAGTTTTTTTGCCCAACAGTACTGGGGACTGGATGCAAGTAGAATACCAGCAGCCGCCCCCCTCATGCATGGAAGGTGTGCGAGCGGCTATCTCACGGGTATTTTTGCATCTGTAGAGTCTTCCAACGTTTGGTACTGTGGCTTTTTTGCTTTTTTGTATGCTATGTGAATAGATGTCAATTTAAGGTGCAGCTTTCTGTCCACCTTGTGTAGAGATGTATGGGTTACCGCCCATCAGCTGCACCTGGGTATTTTTCCTTTAATAGCATGGGGGCATGTGCTGCCTCTGTGCTGAGTTATTTTGAAGGTACACTAAATTTACACTGCCATGCAAGCTGTACACAGACTAGTTTACATTCTATTAGTGTCAGATCTTCAGTGTTGTCCCATGATGAGATATAATGCAATATTTTCAAAAATGTGAGGGGTGTACTCACATTTGTAAGATACTGTATCTCTGACAGAAATGGACAGAGTAGATAGTTGGCGCAGTCAAATCAAACTTAAAGATCTGTCGCCTGAGAGGAAGCCATGGTAAACAAGTTGTGTTACAAGTAGCAACGCAGCCCGACTTGCTGGCCGTGGGCGCGTGTTGGGCTGCCGGCGTGCTTGTTATGCCAGCAGGTACTCACCTAGCCGCGCTCCTGTTCTTTCGTGTTCCTCTGCCAGCTAGGGCACGGGCACGCCGGCTCTCTGAGCTTTAAAGGGCCAGCGCGCCGGTAATTGGCTAATTCCTGGGCGCTGACCCTATGTTTTCCAAGATCCTTCCTCACTTCCCTGCCGAATCTATAGTGCCCTGTGCTGTAGAGAAAGCGTTCCTGAACTGCGCTCCTGTCTCGCTGTGTTCTGACCCCTTGCTACATTTCTCAACTATGAACCTTCGCTGCCTGCCCTGACCTGCCTACCTGTTCCCGACTTTGAGCTTGTGTCACAATTTGGTACCTCGCTGCACCTCGGCTGCCATCTCAAGCAGATCACATGAGGGGTAGCGACCTGGTAGGACACCCACCAAAGCAAGCCCATCCTGCCTTGCGGCGGATCTGGTGAATACCGGGACCTACTTAGACTCTGCTCCTTAGACTCCACTCCGCTTGTGGTGGTCAAGAGGATCCACTGCTCCTGCTGTTACAAGTTGTTGGTGGAACCCCGTGAACAATACCTAGGAGAGATCTGCCATGGTACTGGGGAAACTTTTTTTTGCAATAAAAGGCACGAATAGTTTCAGGTTAAAAAAATGTAGCCATCTTAAAATGCCCAAATTTACCTAGGAAAACCGGGGGGATAGTGGGGCAGGTATTATAAATTTTGAGGGAAAATTTAGGTTAATTTGATTTCCTCCCCTAAATTTTTTTCCCGAAGGCTTTTACCAAATTTTTTTTACTGAAAGAAAGGCTATGTACTGGAAAAAAATGCTGTTAAATATTGGTAAAACATTTGGTGGGGGAAAAAATGAAAATCTGGCGTTAAAACAGGAATGTTTAAAAATTTTTAAAAGAAAAATTCCCTTTAAAAAAGGGTGTGAATTTGGTTTTTCACCTTAAGGGGAAACTTTTTATGAGCCCAAAAATTTCCCGGTTTGGGTTGGGTTTACAAAGGGATTAAAAATCCAAAAAAAGGGGTGGAAAAAAAAGTTTGCCTCAAATGTTTTCCAAAAGTTGTACCCAAAGTGCGGGGGGCTGTTTCGATCGTTTTCTATGCAAAAAAACCCCATCCCCTTTTTTAAATTGGGGGTCTGATACTAAATGGTTTAAAAAATTTTACATGTCAATTTTTTTTGAGCAATCCGTTTAATGAAACTGAAAAAAAGCATGTAAAAAACGTATCATCTGAAAAAAACAAAAGGTTTTTTTTTATAAAGCTTTCAATGTTTAAAAAAAACTTTAAAAATTGTTGAATATCTTTTGGGGGCTGTTTTTTTTTTACGTAAAACTTTTCCCGGAAAAAAATTTAAAAAGCAGGTTTTTACATTTCCCTTAAAAGTCCCTTTTTTTGCTCTCAGAAGTTTAACTTAACCCTCCACAAATTCTGTGTCATTTAGAATACTGTTTTTTGAGCTTCTACTAATACTAGAACTAGTCTTGGATTTTCAGGCTCGGATTGGCCAACAGGGGAGCAAGGAAAGCTTTCAGTGGGTTCTCTGGACAGGTGAGGAAGACATGTAGTCAGGATGAGTAGGGTAGATCCTCAACATAAACTCCACTGATGGGCCCAAGACACCATAGTCTGATACTGATGATTGATATCTTTGTATTAACCTGTGGTAACACCCCTGTTTGCTCAATAAAAATTAAACCTCTGTACATCAGGATTTTTTGCTGACAAATTACTTAATGGTGAACAATGCATTAACATGTTCATACAGAAACAGTTATATTTAAATTTTTTTCATATTTTTTAAGGCCGAAAAAAAGACAACATGCCCCATCCAGTTCGCCGTTGTGCTAAGGTGTTGATCCAGAGGAAGGAAAAAAAAACCCAAAGAGGTAAAAAGCCTTTGTACCTTTTTTGGGGAAAATTTTTTTCCTTTCCCGACTCCAATCTGGAAATCAAAAAACCCCGGGATCAATGACCTCCCTCCTGAACCCTAGACACATAACATGAAATGCATGTATTGAAACAGTTCATTTTTGCGTGAAGGAAAAGCTCTGGGTTTTTTTTGTGGGACCCTCAATTATGATATTAATCTTAAAGGTCCAAGGGCTGGGAAAGGCATTCTTGCCTACTTTTTATTTTCTGTATCCAGAAAATTGTATTCCCCCACCCAGTGTCACTCCCAGAATACACAGAAATGTCCTTTTGTGTCTCAACGTGTAGAAGTCTCATGGCAAAGGGAAAGGAACCCTTTTTTTTATAGAGGAAAGAAACCATAAAAATGACAAAAAGAAAAATTTTTAATCAAACTAAGATTTTCCCAAACAAAAAATATGCCGTGACGTTTAATTAATTGTAAATAAAGGACTTTGCTAGTAGCCTAGGGCCAAACAAATGATTTTTTTAACCAAAAACTGTTTTCAACATTTGGGGCCCTTGTGTACATTTTTTTGTTGCCCCATGCAACCCCCCGAGCTCCCCCTTTCATTTATTTAATGCTCTGAAAAAAAAAAAGGGGCGTTCAATTTGGGGTTACAATGGGAAAAAAGCCGTTTTTAGACCAAACATTTTCTTCATGTCGCCCTTGGTTGGTTCCCTTGTTGGGGTGATCCGGAATCTGGATAAAGGCTTTTTATGTACTCTGGGGTGGGAATAAACAAGACGACAATACTGTGACAGCCAACTCTACATTATAGAGAAATACAGTATATGTTATCCTTTGTATCTTTAGCAACAAAATGTTATTCTTTCTTTTTAAAATCATGCAGGATTGTCTGATGTATAACACACATTTACCTGTTGTATTGGACACTTCACCCTGAGAACATGGGACACAGTTATAGCAGCAGGAGTGATATCCTCCATTAGAAGCTTTCCTAAATCCTGGAGAACACGGGTCATTACACCGAGACATTGGCTGCTTAAATATTCAAGTAAAATATAGTCAGTGCAAAAAATCTGAGAAAATTGTTATACAAAGTCATCAACGTGATATTTATATATGTCCTTACTAGAGATGGGCGAATTTCCCCAAAACGTTTCATTTTACTTCCCAAATTTTTTCGGGAAAAAATAACTTCGTTCCGAATTACTTCGGGATGAATCAAGTTTAAAAAACACTTATTCCAGCTGCACAGAGCCTGCAGGGTGCTGTAGAACGTTGTGCCATGCTTAAATATGCAGAGGGACTTGGTTTGGTCTTCATACAATGTTGTGTTTTAGTATGACACGCACAATACTGCCGCCGCGCTTAGAATCGCATCAATATAAAAATAACTGGGCACTTAATAGGGCAAAACTGACCAAAAACTGAAACAGGAATGTTTCATGATAAAGTCATGCTAGCGGCAGCGGGAAAAAAACAAGCTGAGCCTCAGGTGGGGAACATTAGTGACAGAGGGGTGGAGGTGGACGGCGGCAGCCACAGCAGCATGAGGTCATACAGTGGCACAATGACATTCTGGAGGTGGCAAAAACAGGAATAGGCCACAGAGTGGCACAATGACACAGTGTGTAGGTCACGTCAGCAGCAGCATGAGATCAGATAGTGGCACAATGACAGAGTGTGTAGGTCACGGCATCAGCCACAGCAGCAGCATGAGGGCAGACAGTGGCACAATGACAGAGTGTGTAGGTCACAGCAGCAGCCACAGCAGCAGCATGAGGCAGACAGTGGCACAATGACACAGTGTGGTAGGTCACGGCAGCAGCCACAGCAGCAGCATGAGGTCAGACAGTGGCACAATGACACAGTGTGTAGGGCACTGGCAGTCAGCCACAAACAGCAGCTTGAGGTCAACAGTGGCACAATGAACACAGAGTGTAGGTCACGGCACAGCCACAGCAGCAACAGGAAGTCAGACAGTGGCACAATTACATTCTGGAGGTGGCAAAAACATGAGTAGGCCACAGAGTGGTACAATTACACAGTGTGGAGGTCACGGCAGCAGCCACAGCAGCAGCCTGAGGTCAAGCAGTGGCACAATCACAATCTGGAGGTGGCAAAAACAGGAGTAGGCCACAGAGTGGGACAATGCACAGTGTGTGGGGTCAGGGGCAGCACCAAACAGCAGAAAGCATGGGGTTTCAGCCCGGGCCCAAAAAGACAGAGGCAAGGTGGGGGGGCAATACCATCCCTTGAAAAAGAGGGTTTTGGTTGGCAGTTTTGAAAGGGGGCAGCAGATGTTTTGGCATCAGGTGGTGGGGGCCCTCAGAATAGGGGCTGAGGCGGGTATTTTAAACCCCAACCCTTTCCACATTTTTGGGTAAGGCGTCAGGGCTGATGAAATTCGCGCCTAAGGCATTGGTGGTGGAAATCCGGCGTCCACCCCTTTGATTCATCTTGACAAAGGGGTCAGCTTTCCCCACTTTTCCTGTGGACAAGGGGGTTTCCCCCTTGGGGTAACGATGGCCCCCGCCACACTGAATCCCCCGCTCTAAACCCACACTTTTGGCCGGGCAGGCCCCAACTTTTTCCACTGCAAACCGGCAAGTTGGGGCCACACACCCTTTTTTGGGGCTACCCAGTAGCCAGCGGATTTTCAAACCCTGGGGTGGCAGAGTGCTGCCCCCAAGAGGCCACCACCCTTTTGGGTTTCAGGGTCTGCTCCGGTTTCCCTGGCTGCGCTGGCCCCTGCCCTCCTAACAAAGGGGGGTGAAGGGAAGCTGCTCATCAGTGACTCCAGATTTTGGGGCCCTGCTATGGACTGGTACTGCTCCGACCCCCGACCCCCCCCCCGGGCCCAGCCGCAGAAATAGTACTGAGCGCTGAAAAACCCCCCCGGGCCCAGACCTGTCAGAGAGGGAGGGATCCCCGCCATAGGCAGGGGGCCAACACTACGGAGGTTTTCCCCCTATGGGTTTTTGATTTTGGGTCCTCCCTTTTCAATAGTTTGGAAAAAGCCCCCCTTTTTGGGGGACTGGTAGCGGGGGCCCAAAATTTGGGGGGGAAGGGGCCGGAAAGCCCATCCCTCTCCCGGATGCAAAAAAAATTCGGCTGTCACTAGCCGGGGCAAAAAAACATCTGCAGCCATCTGCACAATTTGACCCCGGGGGGCCCCCTTTCCTCCATCTCCACGGTATACGGGCCACGGTGCTTGGGGGCCCTCACCCCTAAACTTATTTCATCCCATCTCCCTTTCCCTCCAGCGCCCCCTGCTCCTCCCTTTTGGGTCCCCTTTGGGTAAAAAATTTCCCCCAAATTTCACCAGAAATGCTTCTGCTTCCAATTCCCCTCCTCCTTTTCCCCTCCTCCACTTCATCCCCAGGGGACTAAATTTCCCGGGGCGAGATTTATTCGCCACTTTCTCCTTTTCCCCTCCCCAACCCGTTTTTTCCCAAAACTTTTTCCGGGACATAAAAACAGTGGGTTTGACTTTAAATTCCCCCGTAGCCCTTGGCGACTGACAAATAACGTGGGCCCCTCAAAATGGCCTCAAAAACCCGGCGGGTTTTCACGCATGAGCTGCCACGGGGACATAAAAAGGTTTACAAGGGGAGTACCCGTCCCCGGAAAAATAAAAAAAATCGTTAAGGGCCCTTTTCCCCTCTTTTTAATACATCTTCCAACATGTGGGCGGGAAATTTCCCAAAGGGGGTGGAAACACCCAAATATAAGAGTGGTTGGGGAGGCCGTTCTCCCCATTTCCCAACTCGAGGGGGTGTTCCGGGCTTTGTAAAGGGATGAAGGGGCATGCACAGTTTCCTGGCCTTTTTTCAAAATTTTCTAAAGGGATCGTTAAAGGGACTTGGGAACCCTTTTCACAACCAGTTTGGGAACACTTGCCCATGCAGGGGCTGGCCTTTCCCCCCCCCCCTCGGTGCAGCGGGGACACCATTTTATCCTCCCTTTGCCCCTAACCCAAGGGTTCCCCTTTTTTGCCATTTTGGCGCGGAGAAAGCCACACATCAAATTTCTTGCGCATGACGGGGAAGCTTTTCCTCCCCTGTGGACTTAAATTCGCCGAGGAAAGAAAGGGGGTGTGGGAACTGCGTGACACCATGTGCCCTACCATGTGGGTATGAGGGAAACCCAGTATTTGGGTGGGGGCTGAGATGGAGGTGGTGGGGAGGGGGGGCGGACTTTGGCGCGGGACCGAAAGTTTGAAAAAGGGGAGAAGAAAGCGCGTCCCCCGTCCAAGTTTTTGGTGTCCGGGCCGGAAGACATTCACCCCGGGGGCCCAAAAGGCCCAAGTTTTGGCCCTAAACCAAAAGTTACAGCCCCAGACGCCGGGGCTCCCATGCCCTTGGAAAAAAACCGAAAAGCCAAGGACGGGCCCACCTTCTTTTCTACATATTTATGAAGTCCCGGGGTACTGCCTTTTTGAAAAGAAAAATGTGGGTTGGAACTTCCACTGGGGCTCGCACAATCCCTTTAGTTCTCGAACTTGGCAGAGCCCAAACCATTTGGAAAGGGGGGATGTTTGTCCCAAACAATTTGGGGACAGGAGTACTTTCAGCTTCGCACCTTGGAGGTTTGGGGACGCATACTTTTGTCTTTTTGCAATCGGCCTCGCTGAAGGACTTTGGGCCCCATGAGAAACGAGGAGCAGGACCCATTTTTGACTGGGAGATGATGTCAAAGAAAACAGCTTCCTTCTCCCGGGGTGGGGGAGCCTTAACGGGCAGCAATGGCATGCGGGGCCACGGGGCGCTGCGCGGGGTTGGGCGGGGGCATGAGGGACCACCAACATCAAGCCTTTTTTCTCCCGGCCACCGGATGGTGACGCTGAAATGTTTTTCCGCGGGGCCCCGGGTCCCCAACATTACGCCGGGCCCAACACTTCACTTTCTCCCTTACAATTCTACATATACCCTATTGGGCTCCCTGGTGTCTTAGCAAAGCCGGGCCACACCGCTGTTTATGGGATTTTACCCCCAAACCTCCCCACTGAGGACTACGGGCCCCCGCGCCTCGCGGGGGGGGGGGGGGGGGGCGGGCCCGTGTGCCGCTACTTTCTTGGCCCCTGCGGAACGGGTTTTTTTAAACCCCCCGTGGCCGTTTGGCCCCCCAAAAATCACACTGCTGCTACCCTTTCGACCAGGGCCACACAAACCACTTGCGGCGGCACCGCTGCCTGACCGAAAGCTGCCCCGCCCACCTTCTGGGGACAAAGATGAACCCCTTTGCCTCACCCGGTTTCCCAATTTGCGGTCGGTAAACCCATCATCTATTTTGTTGTTTCATACCCATTTGGCTGCCCCTCATCACCGGTTTTTTGTAAAAAAAGGGGGCTTCCCCCCTCACAACATGACCTCCCATGCCACTCAAACATCTATACTTTGCCCCAAACTGCAAGAAGCAGGGGAAATTGGCCCCATTTTTTTCGCTGCCAAGTAGCTGCAACTGCCCTCCCCCAAATTTGGGTTCACCTCGCTATATGGTGGCGCTGGGGCCCAGACCCCCATAGTAAAACTCTGGCTGAGGGATCCGGATGGGAACAGAGGCGGGTTTGGAGGACGGGTTGGGGGGCCGCTGACCCGCCCCGGGGCCTTTCCAAAAAAAAGGGGTTTTTTGGTCTGACGTTCCCAGCGACTTTTGGCTGGGGTTGTCAGATGTCATTTTGGGAGGAATTTGGTAAAACCTTTTTTTAAACCAATCAAAAAAACCCCAATTGGGTTGTTTGGCAGCAAACGGCCGCTAGATGACAGGGCAGTTGTTGGCCCCAAAAAAAACCAATTTCCCCCCCCTGCTAAACCCCCCAAAAAAGGGTTTTTCCCTTTGTTGTTTTTTTTTGGCGGAACCTGCGCCGGGTTTCCCAGGAATTTTTTGGTGCCTTTTCCAAATTTGGGCAGAGTAAAGACCCTTTCCACCTCTCGGTCTGACATACTGTTTGTTCAAAAAATGACGACACTGTTTAAAGGGAAAAAAACCTGTATATAAATAAATCACACCCGTTTTTTGACTTCAAATAACCCACTAAAATTTGGGGTTACCCTTTTGGATATAAATTGCGCTCCACAAAGGGGCGGGAAAAAAATTACTTTGTATGTGCCGTTTAAAAACCTCTGTAATTTTTACTGAAAGGTAAAGGCTTAATTAACCTTGGGAATAATTAATTAGGCACAAAATTTTCTTCTGGGGGTGAAAAAAAAAAGGTTTTTTTTTACTGAGTGCAATTTGCAGAAAAATACTTATTAAAACCCTTGGATTAAATTGCACCAAAAAATTTTGACCACCACAAACACTACTTTGTACTGTTCCCAATGGGGGTTTTTTTTTTAACGCCAAAAAAAAAAAAAGGAAAAAAAAATTTTTTTTTTAAATTAATTTGGGGTTTTGAAAAAAAGGTAAAAAAAATTTTTGTTTTTAAAAAAATTTTTGGGGTGAAAATGACGGTTTCTTGGAGTCACCACACTGAATAACAACCCCTTAAATTTAACCCCCCGGATGAAAAATTTCCCAAAAGAATTGACCACCACAAACTACTAGTTTTGGGTAGCGTGTTTAAAAAGGCGTTTTTTTACGCCACAAAACCCCAAAGAGATAAAATTTAATTAACCTTTGCTTTGAATTAGGCTACGGGAAAAATGTATATATTTTGGCGGGAAAATAACGGTTTTTTTGGGAGCCCACCACATTTTGAAAAAAAACCTTTTTAATTAACCCCGGATGAAAATTGCCAAAGAATTGACCACACAAACTACAGATTTTGAAGGTTTTAAACAATGCCGGTTTTTTACGCCACACAACAAGAGAAAAAATTGTAATTAACCTTTGCTTTGTAAATTTAAAGGCTACGGGAAAAAATTTTGTATATATTTTGGCGTGAAAAATGACTTTTTTCTTGGGGGCACCACAGCTGAATAACAACGTTTAAATTTAACCCCCTGATGAAAATTTTCCCCCAAAGAATTAGCACCAAAAAAAAATTATTTGAATTTGAAAAAGCGGTTTTTTAAAAGAAACAAAAAGGTAAAAGGTTTAACCCCCTTTGAATTAAGGCCCTTACGGGAAAAAATGTATTTTATTTGGGCTGTGGAAATTTTTAGATCCCAAAACCCCAAAAAAACAGAAATAGAACGTTAAGAGAAGCAGTCCTTTTGAGACAAGCTGAGACACCCCCCAAAAAACGCTGTAAAAAAAATCAGTTTTTTCAGTAAAAAAATCGCCGCGGCAGCACCTTCCCGATCATACATTTAGACGATAAGGGGCTCCCAGCTTTTGCGGCCCCCGGGCTTTATATAGTGGTTGACTCCAGAAAACCCCCGGTCTCTTATTGGGTTTATCTCTGCACATTCATGCAAAAGGGTTTGCCTTTTTTCCCCCCCAAGTTTTTTTGCCCCAAAAAAAAAGGGGGAAAAAAGGGGGGGGGGGGGGGGGGTTAAAAACCCCTTTTGGTGCTCGCACCTTTTTTTTCAATGAAAAGCACACTTCGTTCACCCAAGTACCCCCAAAATTTGACTTCGTTTAAACCAAGTTTTTCCGAAATTCCCAAAGAATTCCACCGTTAGAAAACAATTCGCCCATCTCTAGTCCTTACACTTGACTTTGATATTTAAATCATTATATATTGATATTACACTTTATAAAGAGGTCACCTGCTTTAGACCTTGTTTTCTGCTCTTCGAGACATTAAACATAAAATCAGATACAGGAGACATGCAGTGAGACTAAGGTTGGAAAGGTGGAAGAGAAACAAAAACAGCAAATCATATTGTGGCTTGTAGTTTTAGGGGAGTTTTACACGGGATTTTTTGGGTACGATTTCAGGTCCCGGGTTGGGGCCCCAAAATCCCCATCCAAAAAAGTTGGGGTCGATCAAAACCAACACGGATCCCCAAAACAAAAGCCTCATGTTTGGAAACCCTGTTGATCAGCAGGGTCGCACTTTATACTTTTTTATTTTGGGGGCCTGCCCGTCTTTTGCCTAAAAATTGACATGCAAAACCCCCACAGACCAATGTTTAAAACCTCGGGGATCACCCCGTGTGAACGCCGAGCATTTTTACAAAGCAGCACTTAAAATAACTGCTCCTTTTTTAGATTCTTTTTTGGGTCCATCTAGAGGACCCCAAAAATGCAAACAAAAGCGATGTTTTTACACGGACAAACACCCCATGGGAAAAATACCCTTTCAGTGCAGAGGGGAAAACCCAAATTTCAAGCAGGAAAAGTTTCAAAAAAATTTTTTACTAAAATAAAAAACGAAAAACCCAAAAATTAACACAGAATTTAAAAATCCCAAAAAATCCTGAAGACTCAGGCCAGCAATCTGAAAACTTGTTTTTTATTCTGGATCACCAGACAACCCCTTTTTAATAATTCATGGAATGGAAACAGAAATCTGTCTTGAGTATATTAATATGGTGGATATATAATGTAGCGCACAGCTAGTAAGGCTGTAACAGAATTTATTTAAAAATTTACACAGGTCTGTAAACCCGACAATGCAGGGAACCCAGGTTTATTAAAAAGTTAAAACAGCAAAAAGCAGACCACCCCTTTCCCTCATAAACCAATTTTCACATGAAATGGGGAAAGAGCGGGCTACATGAACTTATCTGACTAAGTGATTGCTGGTAATCTGATATATTACCTAGAGTCATGTACTGCAGTGAAAATGTCACAACGCTAACAGAACAACATTGGTCCATTGGTCCATTGTAGGGTACCAGACATCTTTGAAACTATACACCATATTTATCAGATCCAGATCATAAGGCACATTTTTTAACAAGAGGCAATCTTATAAAATGTCCTTTGGTCTTAGGATACATCCACATGTGGTTTACAGTCAGAAACGAGTCCAGTCATTATGATGTGGGTTTAGATTTACGTTAAAAAACACAAACCAAATATACATTTTACACAAGGCTTTTAGCCATCACCATTGACATCAGTATTACATTTCCATGTGTTTTACGACCAAAAAATTAACATGTTATTACAGCCAAAAACCAACGGATGGAAATACAGGGCCACACGTATGAACCTGTTTAGGTCTAAAACTCACTTTTTTGCCCATAGTAACCTATGGGCAAAAGAGTGAGTTTTAGATCTAAACAGGTTCATACATGTGGCCCACAGTTTTTTTAAACTACAAAATGTTTTTACTATTGATGTCAAAAGGAATGAATTACTTTTGGTTTTAGATGAGTATTTCAAGCTGGAAACCTCACAGATACCAACTTAAAATACCCGTCGCGTGGACATGGCCTTAAAATTCAAAGTCAACATTGTCCATTAGAGCCTCTTATCGCTGGATACTTTGTTAATGATCTTTCTCTATGATCATTGAGGGAACTATACAGTTGTTAATTGCCACATATTGCCACTCAGTTGTATTTCAATTTTATGAAAAATGTTTCCTGTCTCCACCTTGAAATCCCTAAACTAGCAAACTAGGCAAGTGAACAAGAATCTCTCTTGCACAGCCAGCAGTCAGGCAATTGAAGGAAGCAGCATCACTACAGGCTAGACCTCTCCTGTAATTATGGCTTGGGCTTATGATGCTATTATAAATATATGTAGTGGTCTATTGGTTATGTGCCATCGTGTTTTAATAACCTATGCTGTACTTATTATCATGATGGTTGTGCAAGATAGATCGTGTAACATGTTTTACACATTTTTTACAGTATCTCACAAAAATGAGTATACCCCTCAAATTTTTGAAAAATATTTCATTATATATTTTATTGGGACAATGTTGAAGATATGACACTTTGATAAAATGAAAAGATGTCAGTGTACCGCTTGTATAACAGTGTAAATTTGGTGTGAGCAGGATTCTTCCAGAAGTCTACTTAAAACTTAACCTATAAAATAGACATGGCACCCAGCCATTATTTGCGACTCCCAGCTTGGACGTAGCAAGGTTTCCTGCCTGAAGTGTTGGTCTACATCCTATTTGCTGGAGATTTATAACTTAATTATATACTTTGTTTTATCTAATCCTTATTTGTTGTAAGAATTTTTCAAGAAAGGAATTTATTTGTATTCTCACAATATATTTCATGCCCTGTTCTTTTTGTTATTCTGTGGGTTAGGTAAAACAGGACTCACATCTCCTGCCTTTTTTACTCATTGCTCCATTTTCTGAACTGTTCTCGAAATCTTTTTCCTACATCCTCAGAGTTTGTCTACATCCCCATTAAATGTGATCCTGTCATTCTTTTTACAATTATAGTTTTGAGGGATGATATGCAATAACTGTTTGGGTTTTTGTTAATGTTGCTTATCTGTGTTCATTTTGAGAGGAATTTATCCCAAATCTGAATGCCATTAAAGTCTATAAGGGAGACATTTTGAATGTATATTCTGGCCTTTAGAAAACATCTGCAGCAGGCAGATGCCTCCCAGTTCCATACTAATACTGCCACAAATCTGGGGAATCCTAACCCTTTCTTCAGCCCTAATACTTACCCTCTTCCTAGCCATATAGAAAAACAGAGAAAAAAAAAAGAAATACTAGGAACAGATAAGTATCCCCTAAAGCTTACTATACATCTTTCTTGAAGATTCCATTAGGAGCCTCCATCACAAGTACCAATTATATCAAAATAAAAAAGCACAGTATCTAGCTTTATGACATTACTAGCAAAGCAATCAAAAGGTTTATTTCTTAAGACTTTAACTCCTCCTTAATGAACAACCACTGACTATAGACGTCTTAAGATGTCACTGTAGAAAGTGGAGTTTTGTGGCTCACAGCACTGTAACTGCGCTAGGAATGGAGTTGTAGTTAACAACTCCATTCCAATTGCAGTCTCTGTAAGTGCTTCAAAGCGGAGAAAATCTCAGATCACCAGCACTTAACCCTTTGATTGTTATGGTCCGTGACATAATCAAACGGCATTCCCCTGCTCCATCGAGTATTTTATATTTAATAAAAAATTATTGTGCCTGCACTAAACAAAAAAACATATTTTTATCCATTGTAGTAACCTGTAGAATTAATCTGACAGGTTTTTTAGTGTGAAATGTGAATAATATAAAAAATAATAAAAAAAAAATCTGCAGTAATTTATATATAAGCTCAAACTATGCCCCCAAAAAGTACATGTCCCCTATTCTTTGGCTCATGAGTGCTCTCCAAGGAAATGGATGGAGGGTCTTTTCTGGCATAAAATGCGTCAAAAGTAAGCAGGCTGTGTTGTCTATTGCACCAAATGAATGGGTTAGGTGCATTGTTTGTAAGACTCGACACTTTCTAATGCGCCTAAAATGAGGGGGTGTTTTGGGGGTGTTCTGGGGGCGTGTCACACCACACTCATAATAATAGACACATATATGACTGTGGTTCAGCACAACTAGACGCATTACTGCTCGCATTATCCCAATGTGGTCTGCCTGAGTCTGAGGAGTCGAATCTATATTTGCTATTAGGGCAAAAAATGTTCATTATTTCTTAACTTACACCAGTACAATAACAAACAGTAATTTATGATCATTATCAAACTGTATAAAATGAAATTATTTAAATTTAATAAAAATGTTATCATATAAAATTATTATAAAAATACGTAACATCCAAAAAATATAAAAATATCTCCTATAAAATGCTTTTAAAATTAATAGAATCTAAAATTAATTTTACATTAAATAACCCACTGACGTTGTTCAGATTTTTAAAATTTTTAATTTTACTACATTAAATGTGAAATTTATTTTTGCTGCTCTCACCCTTTATTCTATATACAGCAAAGTATATACCACAGGTATTGCTGGGATCTGTGGTTCACCAAGCAAGATCGGTACCATAGTTTCTACTCACTGACCTGCTATTCTAATGACTTTTCTTTTATTTCCAGCCTATCTATAGCCTTTATACATGTTAGGTGCATTACTAATTCGCCTAAGTTCTGTAATGCGCCAAACACACAGGTGAGGAGCAGTGATCTTTAGACTCCATTTATGAACGCACAAAAACCACTTTCATTCATTCAGGTGCACACTGAAAACAAGACACGATAATTCACTTGAAGGAAGCATCTTCCTTCATGCACGTCTCCCTAGGTGTTCATTCCATGTAGGTCAAGAAATGTATCATTTGTTCTTCATCTCTTCCTGCATGGTCTTTATGTTACAGTAACTTGAAACTTAATACCTTTGTTTCAGTTTCCCTTTAATGGGTGTGTACTGTGAAAATCTGACCACACACAGTGACAAACCATTCTAAAATGTTCTATGCCTCTAAGCATGTATGCATTTTGGTAACAGTCAATCATGATTAATTTTTTCTGAGTAAACACATAATACAGCAAATTTGTCCTATGTCACAAATAAAATGGATCCTTTAGCCAACCTAGCTCTGCATGTATACCACAGAGTGAGGTCTGATGTCAGGAGATGCAAACATCCAATAGGATTCCTGCTCAAATCTAAGATGGATAATACACTTACTATTGTGAGTCAGACTAGATGACTTCCCATTATGCCTAGCTTATTATTGGTATGATGGCCAGTTTTCGAGAAAATTCCAAACAAAACTCAGTTAGGTCCAAATCATGTTTAATCAACAATATTTGGGTTGTATTTGACTGTGACCTAAACCCAAAATGCAACACTGGTCATTGTTTATAAACTGCCGAGACTTTCTGAAAGCCACGAGGAAGTTTATTACGTAATTTCTAAGAGCTGCATCAGGCCTTTCCCCAGAGCCTTTCCACTTTCCTCTTTTCATTTACATAGTTGTATGAGGGCTTATTTTTTTTACAGTACAAGATGAATTTTTTAACGGTGCCTTATGACCGAAACATACAATGTACTGGGAAGCCCCCTAAAAATGGGTTTCACATTTATGGAGTTCACTGTTGGGTATAATTGAAATGTTATCTGGATTATGCAGGTCACCATGTTCCTGATTAAACCACATTTTTAGGGCCACATGTCTGAAAATTGTTTAGGTCTAAAACTCACTTTGTTGCCCATAGGTTACTGTGGGCAAAAAAAGTGAGTTTTAGAACTATGCAGTTTTCTTACATGTGGCCCTTAGAGTTTTCATTATGTTTTAGTATTTAAAAAAAACAAAAAAACTTTTTCTATTTTTTTTAATTTATGCTGCGGTGCCAAATTATCCAACCAATAATTGTTTTTATTTTTTCATCTATGGACCTGAGTGAGGGCTCTTTTTTGTGGACTGAAGTGTAGTTTTTATTTGTGCCATTTTGAGATACACATAATTTTTTTTATTGCTTTTTTATTTCAATTTTGGTGGATGCAAAAATGACTAAAAAACACAATTTCGATATTTGAAATCTTTGTCTTCTACAGTGTTCACCATACAGGTTAAGTTATGTTATATTTTAATAGAGTTTAACTCTATAATTTATTTGTATTTGTTTTATTTGTAAAATTTCAAAAGGAGGGTGTTTTTGAATGTGTAATATTTTTTTTTATTTTTTTTTTTCAACTATTTTTTTAAATATCTACATGTAATCCCCCTGAAATACTTGACCACTACGGAGCATGATCACTTGTACATCTTTCTGAAATATTTATAGAATTCAGAAGGGTTTACCAAGATGGCTCTCCCATTACTTCTTTCTGGAAGCAGTAAAATGGCAGCTACAGACACCTTCATTATTCTTCAGGCTGCCATAGCTACAGCTCATCAGTGTGTGATCTTGAAGAGAGGTAGCCAACTGGGGAAAGGCGTGAAAGGAGCTCACTCCATATTCTTTTGCCTTGCAAATTTACTTTGCATGGGATGAAAAGGATAATGTATCTACATGTGATCAACTCATTTAACATTTAAAGGAGACTTGTAGGTCCTTGTTACACTATATATATATATATATATATATATATAATATATATATAATTATATATATATATATATATATATATATATTATATATTTTATATATAAATATATAATATATAATATATATATATATATACACTCACCGCCACTTTATTAGGTACACCATGCTAAGTAACGGGTTGGACCCCATTATGCCTTCAGAACTGCCACAATTCTTCATGGCATAGTATTCAACAAGGTGTTGCAACGAGGCTCAATTGGTACCAAGGGGCCCAAAGAGTGCCAAGAAAATATTCCCCACACCATGACACCACCACCACCAGCCTGAACCGTTGATACAAGGCAGGATGGATCCATGCTTTCATGTTGTTGACGCCAAATTCTGACCCTACCATCCGAATGTCGCAGCAGAAATCGAGACTCATCAGACCAGGCAACGTTTTTCCAATCTTCTACTGTCCAATTTCGATGAGCTTGGGCAAATTGGAGCCTCAGTTTCCTGTTCTTAGCTGAAAGGAGTGACACCCGGTGTGGTCTTCTGCTGCTGTAGCCCATCTGCCTCAAAGTTCGCCGTACTGTGCGTTCAGAGATGCTCTTCTGCCTACCCTTTGGGTTTTAACGGGTGGCTATTTGAGTCACTGTTGCCTTTCTATCAGCTCGAACCAGTCTGCCCATTCTCCTTCGACCTCTGGCATCAACAAGGCATTTCCGCCCACAGGACTTCCGCTCACTGGATGTTTTTTCTTTTTCGGACCATTCTCTGTAAACCCTAGAGATGGTTGTGCGTGAAAATCCCAGGGGATCAGCAGTTTCTGAAATACTCAGACCAGCCCTTCTGGCACCAACAACCATGCCACGTTCAAAGGCACTCAAATCATATATACACATTCTGTTTCACTCTGTGACTAGAAAACAACACATTGCTTTCTCTCTGAAAAGCTTTTTTCAGAGCTCGGACAAAGTTTCCCAGCGTTTTTAATACAGAAAAGGATCCTTGTTAGAGTAGTTAGCTAGCTTAGGATATACCAAGATTAGACAATTTTAGTTAATGTTAGTTAGAGACTTGGAAACAGCTCGAGTGTAGGGATCAGCGATATTATCGACAAACGTTGAAGTTGGCACGATTTTTAGGCTGATCGGAAACTGCGATATTTTAGGTGACAATTTTACAAATAATTTATTACTATTGCGCCATTTTCAGCGTTTCCTGTCATTTTGGCGGCCAACCAATTAGCTCCGAGGGTAGAGGGGGGTGAGGAGGATGCACAACGTCACCATTTTGTGGTGTAGGGATCTCATTGGCTGCAAAAATCACGTGACCTCGTTTTATCTATGCTGCTGCATTTCCTGTTTGAGCTCATACTCTGTTTCTCACACTTCACAGCAGGACGTGTCTCTCAGCGTTTAACCAATAGCTGTTTTAACAGCTCTGATAGTCTCTTCTAATACAAGAAACCATGCACCTACAGCTTAGAATAGAGTTAGATTAGAGAATTTCACTCTAATGACTTAGCATTATGTATAATTACATGTCTTCTTACTCTGTTATTTTTCCATGTAGTTTTTCTTGGGTCAATGTTAAGCACCACTTCTTTCTCTGGAGAGTCTTCAAAGGAGGCCAAAACTGTTGTGTACAATCCATAAAAATTATCTTTATTCTTCTTCAGAAAAACCCAATTTTCTAAATTCCATTTTGAAGACACTACCCCTCTCTCATTGAAATGAATAAGTTCACCAGTATAATCAATATAAGCAACATTTTTCATATATTTAGAAAGCTGTTGAAAGGCAATAACGTTTTGAGAAGTTAGACATTCATTTTGGTGCTAACATTTCCTCTAACATGCACAACATAATCTTGGAAAGAACAGAGCACAACAAGAGGGTCTCTGCATGAACCACAGGCAGACTGGCTTCTGGGCATCAGTGTAGTGCACAAAGGTCAAATGTAAAAGGGAAAAAAAACTTGTTGACATCGATGCTTCTTAATTAAAAGAAAAATATAAACTTATTAAAAAGGCTTGTAGGACGACATGTATGATTTATGGCGCATAGACGCCAATTTTTGTGTGCATTAGAATAGTATAGAATGCGCCTGATTTATGAACCTGTTCTACTGCAGCTCATAAATCAGGCTCATTCTAGCGCTAAGACAACTCTTTTGGCTCAGGTAAACCACTTTGAAAGTGGGTTACCTTTTCCAGCAGTAATGCGCCTGGAAATGCCGTAGCAAAGCTATAAATTTGTAGCTTCATACGGTTTTAGAGCGCCCCGCCTCCCGCACGCCCCCTGAAATCAGACGCCTTCTGGCGTCACCCATAATGTTTCCAGAACATTGCTTGTATTCGCTGCATGTAAAATATGTATTTATTTTTTGAAGCCACTGTTGCTGCCCTTTATCACAGTTTACAAGCCAGCAATACTGATAGTACTCCAAGTTTTACAGCTTTTGGGGAGTTGATAATGCTAATGTGTAGTTAAGTTTTGGAAAGGAAGAAGAAAGTGCAAGGCTCTTAAGAATAGGAAGACATGACCCATCTACTGATGTAATTCTGTTTATAAGAACAGGTTTGAATGTGACAGAAGCAAAGTCATAATATAAAGCTCAGTCATAATTAGGGATGAGCGATGATATCGACAAAAGTTAAGATTATTACGTTTATCGAGTTTCCGCGATGATGCAATAATTTTCCTTAAGATCTTAATGATAATCGTCATCACGTATTATTATTTCAGTGATTCCTTTAATTTTAGCGGCCAGCCAACCAGCGCCGAGCACAGCGGGGGGTGAGGGGGGTTGAACGACATCAGCACTGGGTGGGGTTGGGATCTCATTGGCTGCTAAAATCACATGACCTCGTTTTATGTATGTGACAGCACTTCCTGCTCAGCCTCATTCTGTTTCACTCTGTGACTAGAAAACAACACATTGCTTTCTCTCTGAAAAGCTTTTTTCAGAGCTCGGACAAAGTTTCCCAGCGTTTTTAATACAGAAAAGGATCCTTGTTAGAGTATTGCTATTTAGGAATACCAAGTTTAGACAATTTTTATTTAATGTTGTTTAAGACTTAAAACGCTCAGTGTGGGGACACGAAAAATCGCAAACTTAATGGGCATTTTTTTAGGCTATCAAAGGGGATATTTATAAAAATTTACAAAAATTTATTACTTTTGGCCATTTTCGGTTCCCTCATTTTCGCCCCAATTAGCCCATTTTAGATTTGGGAATCCCCAACGCCCTTTTGGGTTTTGGATCCAGGTCAAAAATCACGTACCCTTTTACTATGCTGGCTTTTCCTTTTTGAGCTCATACTCTGTTTCTCCACACTTCACAGCGGGACGTGTCTCTCACTTTTAAACCAAATAGCTTTTTTTTAACAGCTCGATAGCCCCTCTTCAAACAAGAAACCATGCACCTACATAGAATAAAATTTATTAGAGAATTCCACTTCTTTTTTATTAGAGAAAGTTTTAAAGGGATATCACGGTGTTGTACCGCGGGCTGTGAGGGGGGCCGGGGGGAAGCAGGAAGGCATTAAAGGGAAGGGGAAATTATTTTGCAGCTCAGTGGTTTTGTGATTTTCAATTGAAAAAAACATTGTTTTTTCTACCCCTTTTTTTGGGCCCGAACCTCGAAAGAGTTTTAAAATTTTCCCCCGTTTTTCAGTTTTTTGCAATCACTGCGTGTCAGTGTTCCCAAAAAACCCGGGTTAACTTGTCCCTATACTTTTAAATAGTTTTTTCTGAGTCCGTGCGTCTTTTTTTCGCAAAGACTCATTTTTTACACAATGTGTTTATACATAATTTTTTTTTTAGTAAATTACGCCTGTAGTCATGGTGTGAAGGGCCGCCATATTAATACATATAATATTTAAAAACTATTATTGCGTCCATGTTCTCAGTTTGGGGAAAGAGCTCAGTTGTACCATATTTGAGAGACATGTATGACGGGATTGCGCCTGTTTTCCCGGGAAAACTGCGGCTCACCAAACCAATCCCCTGTCGGACGCGGGGGTGCGTGTTAGGGGCAAACTTTACACTTCGGGTGCGCCTAAAATGAATGGGTGTCAATGGGGCGGTGTGGCGTTCTGGCGCGGGACCGGTACTTTCGAATACTCCCCGGGAAAAAATGAGGCAATTACAGCTCCGACAGCAGACCTATTTAATGTGGTCTACCCGACGGAGGAGGGGAAGGGGAA
This sequence comes from Phyllomedusa bahiana, assembly GCA_025379985.1. Classification (NCBI taxonomy): domain Eukaryota; kingdom Metazoa; phylum Chordata; class Amphibia; order Anura; family Hylidae; genus Phyllomedusa; species Phyllomedusa bahiana. Next base: position 27,832 of record JAODAL010030743.1, read on the forward strand.
ACGAGAACAAAGGAATGGGGCAAAAAGTCTCTAGGTCGACTGTTTCAACAGTACACTAAAAAATAGAGTTTTTCTCTAAAATTATTTCTTAAAAAAGATAAATATCAAAATTGTCTAAAAACGATTAAATGTATTGAGAAAGTTGATCATTTAAAGTTAGAGGAAAAATATATAAGATCGCTAAAGAAATAAATATCAGCTCTCTCTAAAACATTATCTGAAAAAGAGCTAAAACCTTCAAAAAACATACTTCAATCAAATCACTAACAGCGCATTAGTCGCCGTCACTCGCGCAACATCAGGAATTGCGTTATAGAAAATTGCCGGGAAATACAGTAATTCACATTCTATACGCTCTTCTCATTGGTCGGCATAAACCAGCCAATCAGAATAGGAACGACAGTGACCCATTATAAGCTATGGAGTAGTATTGACCAATCAAATGAAAAAAGGAGGGACAGTTCAAAATACAGTAAAAAAGGTAGAAAAAAGCTGATTGGATGAACTAGCGGGGGCTTGGCTATCCCGGCCAATAAGAGCGGGAGCTACTTTGTCCCATTATAGTCTATGGAGAGATAGGGGCACTGAAATCTCAGCTCCGTACGGCATGGAGTATTAGTAAATAAATTGTTTTTATTAATTGTAAAACATTCTCTGTAAAAGAGCTAAAACCTTCTAAAAACATACATAAATCAATTCACTAACAACGCGTTTGTCAAAATACAGTAAAAAAGGCAGAAAAGAGCTTATTGGTTGAGCTAGCGGGGGCTTGGCTATCCCGGCCAATCAGAGTGTGAGCTACTTTGTTCCATTGAGGTCTATGGAGAGATCGGGGCAATGAAAATCTCGGCTCTCAGCTCCGTGAGACATGGAGTATGATTAAAAAAATCGTTTTTATTAGGTGTAAAATATTATCTGAAAAAGAGCTAAAACCTTCTAAAAACAGACCAATGAAATCACTAACAACACGTTTGTCGCCGTCACCGGCGCAACATCAGGTATTGGGATATTGTAAATTGCCGGGAAATACAGTAATTCAAATTCTGTAAGCGCTTCTCATTGGTCGGCAGAAACCAACCAATCAGAATAGGAGCGAGTAACCATTATAACCAATGGAGTAGTGTTGACCAATCAAATGAAATGGCGTGACAGTTCAAAATACAGTAAAAAAACCAGAAAAGAGCTGATTGGTTGAGACCTGGCGGCAGATATAAATCCACCAATCATATGTAGTGCATCTATTTTGAGTGTAGCAGGAAGGGCGCGATAGAAGGGCGCCCTAAAAGTTATTACTGTCTATGGGAAATATTCTATTACTGTGATTGGTTGGGGGGAAGAGGGGCTTGTCCTGCTTAGCCAATCAGCGGGTGAGCTACTTATCTCATAGAGTTCTATGGGGAAAAGAAATGCAGAGCGAGCTCTGTTTGTGATTAGCTAATATAAAAGATGCGCTATGGGGGCATGGCCTGGACACTGATGGAGTCGGTTGTGCTTCACAGGAGCTCCTGCTAAGAGACGACTAAAGCTAGAGCCATCTACTATCTAATAGCTCTTTACAGAGCTTCACCTGCAGCTAAACTAATTAAGAAGATGTCCTCTTCACTACCGCACCATTTTGGGGATTGGGGCACCTAAACAACCCACATATTAGAAGACATCACGGAGTCTCCCCTCGGCCTGAGCGGCCTCCGGGCTGCCTGACACAGAGATCTGGAGAGAAGGGTTTGAAGCACCCGGGAGACCTCCAGCGAATGTTGGAACAGCCTCCCTTTACACCGGGCCCTGGCTCACATACTGTTGGCGAGAATTAGAAAGGTATACCAGCGCCATCTTAACTCACCCCTGCCTATTACATTACCTGTGGCTGTCAGAGGCCTTCAGCTCCAGCCTTAGAAGACTTTCGTGTGACTCTGACTACCCCCGGAGCATTCCTCGTTTTGAGACCACATACCAGAGGGACAGTAGCCTGATAGGATACTCGGGTTTGCCAGAGTGGAGGTTTGGCGGGCTCCTGCGTGCGTTCCAGGCACCATTTTCAGCATCTCCCATACCGCGGCCATGGGCTGGGACTCCTAGGAAACCCGAGCAGACGCTGCAGACTCCCTCGCTGGGAGAAGCGAATCCTCATCCTCTTTGAGCCATTGTTGGTGGTCTCTACCGGCTACATTCCGGACCCGGCTGTGTGCTATCCCTGGTACCCGTTACCTAGAAGCTAACTGGGCACCCTGCCCGAGGCATCCGTTTGCCCGTGAGGCCTTAGCACTGAGGGAGACTGGGACCTGGTGCAACGGCTCTGTGGAGCTCAGAAGACCATCGGTAACCGACATACCCTCCGCGACCGTACACACCTTCAGTGCTGACCCCGGTAAGAAAAGTCCCTGGCGGTCCTCCCATGGTTACACTGGTCGTCATTTTATTGTACTCCTCCAGTAACTAGCCCACACTCTGCGGTTACCAGGGACTTTAATTAGTCCAGATAGACTCCCGGAGATCAGAGGCTCTCTCCATTACTTACTTCAGCCCTGAACTTCCCCCTAAGTGACCCAGGGATCCGGATAAGGCCACGGGGGCACCAGTCCAGTGTTTTTGGCGGGCTTTCAAGGGCGCCTTAGGTGCCATTTTATATAGTCCACCTCATATTCCAACAGATGCAGAGACCTAGGGGGTGCTTTGATATATTCTATCCATATTGTCATCATCGCCCAACTCCTCGGGCACCGACATTCTCATCTCTTTCCCTCTGAACGCCAAATATTGGCCAAACAACGGATCTAGCTTGTTATTTACTTGGCTTTACTGTCCCCTCTACACTTTAGCTTGGATCCCTTATCGAGCACTGGAATTCTAATCCGATTACTCGGACTCTGAACTTAAGCTGTACATAAATCGCCTAGTTTACCTTTTACACGCCAATCTCTCTCTATTGGACCACGCTCAGACCGTCTGATTGCATTTCGAAGACTAGCGTGTGCAAGTCATCTCCAGCACATTCATCATTCCCGCTGACCATCCTCTGCATATCAGTCAAGGACTATCTTTACTGGTCTGACAGACGCCTCAGGTTTATATAACCATAACACCGTTACATGCTCTTATTTGGGATCATTTGCCGTGGAATACCTCCTGTGGTAGGTCGGGGCTCTGGTTCCAGTTGGTATTGGGGCCGCGGATCACCTGAGGGGCCACTAATTGACCTGGGGGTCTTCGGGTGATCCCCACCCTTCTGCACTGGGACCTGTTGCCTTGCCCGCTAAGAGCATAGCATATTAACGGTCACATACTTCTGATTGCAGGTTGAACATTGCTCTTCAATTGGTCTCAGTTTACAGCATTGTGTTTATTGGTGTTAATGTAAAGTTTGATAAGTGAATGTCTTATTAACACACTCATACTATATTTCTGCCCAGACATACAAATAATTAGTAGGATCTAGCACCTTTTATCACACTCAGTTCCAATTTTGATCCTCCTTGTGTTTTATACTTCTGCCCAGACATACAAATAACTAGTAGGTTCTTGAGCCTTCTATCACATTCAGTTCTAATTTTGATCCTCATTGTGTTAAAACTTTACCCTCTGGAAATCTTGGTTTACTGTACCCAATAAGATACTGACATCTAGTGGCGATTCTTTATCACCACATCTCAACAATCCGGTATTTTAATCCTAAGTATATAGTGAACCTCTATTTTTATTGGGTAACAACTACGCAGCCTACTACCTGATCTGTTACAAAGCGCACCACCGCCATCTGGTGGCACCTCCATATGACACTGCCACTTAGAGTTGCTTATTAGTTAATATATCTCAACATTATTTCTTCCATTTTCATCAGTATATATACTTCCTCTATCTTTACTAGATCACATACACTCACCGGCCACTTTATTAGGTACACCATGCTAGTAACGGGTTGGACCCCCTTTTGCCTTCAGAACTGCCTCAATTCTTCGTGGCATAGATTCAACAAGGTGTTGCAACGATGCTCAATTGGTACCAAGGGGCCCAAAGAGTGCCAAGAAAATATTCCCCACACCATGACACCACCACCCCCAGCCTGAACCGTTGATACAAGGCAGGATGGATCCATGCTTTCATGTTGTTGACGCCAAATTCTGACCCTACCATCTGAATGTCGCAGCAGAAATCGAGACTCATCAGACCAGGCAACGTTTTTCCAATCTTCTACTGTCCAATTTCGATGAGCTTGGGCAAATTGGAGCCTCAGTTTCCTGTTCTTAGCTGAAAGGAGTGGCACCCGGTGTGGTCTTCTGCTGCTGTAGCCCATCTGCCTCAAAGTTCGCCGTACTGTGCGTTCAGAGATGCTCTTCTACCTACCTTGGTTGTAACGGGTGGCTATTTGAGTCACTGTTGCCTTTCTATCAGCTCGAACCAGTCTGCCCATTCTCCTTTGACCTCTGGCATCAACCAGGCATTTCCGCCCACAGGACTGCCGCTCACTGGATGTTTTTCTTTTTCGGACCATTCTCTGTAAACCCTAGAGATGGTTGTGCGTGAAAATCCCAGGAGATCAGCATTTTCTGAAATACTCAAAACCAGCCCTTCTGGCACCAACAACCATGCCACGTTCAAAGGCACTCAAATCACCTTTCTTCCCCATACTGATGCTCGGTTTGAACTGCAGGAGATTGTCTTGATATGTCTACATGCCTAATGCACTGAGTTGCCGCCAGTGATTGCTGATTAGAAATTAAGTGTTAACGAGCAGTTGGACAGGTGTACCTAATAAAGTGGCCGGTGAGTGTATATTCTGATCTGTCACACAGTAAGCCACTGCCGCCTAGTGACACCTCTCTCTTAATATTTCTCAGCATATCTCAAGAATCTACAGGTGACACAGGATGTAGATTTCTATAAAAACTGCAGAAAAGATAGTGTACCGCCTGAACTTAGAGGAGAGGTTGACATTTTCTTAACTGCTATGATTTAAATCCTGCATTTATTACGCACTTGGGATAGCAACAATCACTACAACTGTATATTAAGCTGTTTACGGTGGCCACTCCATTTTTGGTAATCCAAGACCTACTCCACATATACTAGCTCCTTCCAGCGCTCTGAAAGTGTTAGAACCTACATCAATCAATGGGTCCCTCTAAAAAAAATAAAGAGAGAGGGAATTCTCTAAGCCTAACAAGTTTCTTTACTCCCGGAGACCTAAGGAAAAGTTTGGAGGCGGACGGGGTAGTAACTAGAAAAGCCAGGAACTCTTCAACAAAACTCATACCATCCCTGGACTCCGCTCTCTCTGAGTCTTCTTGTTCATCTCCTCAGTCCACTCACTCTGAACTCTCCCAGACTCAAAACTCAACGTCAAATAAAATTTCTCCATCCCTGAAGAGGAGTGGTTCTAAATCTACTCTATCAACATCCAATATGGAAAATTCTACAGACCTTCTTCATGTTCCTGCCTTAGATTCCACTAACAATAGTCCAGTCAAACAAAGGGCGAAATTATCAAATTCAATGCCTGAGCCTCATTCTCCTCTGGCTTCTACAGAACGAAGTTTAGAAGATCCCCCAGACTCTTTGGACTCGTTCCAAATAACAAATTAAGATTTATCCCCATCCTTATTAAAGGACATGATGCTAGCCCTTCGCACATCCTTACAAAATTCCTTACAAGCTTCTATCTCTATGTTGAACACCAACATTGACGCCATAGGTGAGCGAGTTCATCATGTAGAATCAAAAATGGAGGAGTTTTCTCAAGCCCATAGTGAACTAGTCGATGCGCATAACAACGTAGAAGACAAATTGGACAAAATCAAAATGAAAATGGCGGACCTAGAGGACAGAAGTAGGAGAAACAACCTCAAATTTAGAGGCATTCCCCTTACAATTTCCAATTCAGAACTTCAGCCCTATCTACAAAACCTTATCAAAGCCCTGCTTCCAAATTGTTCCAAACATGACCTAATTATAGACAGAGCTCACCGAATGCCCAGGCCTCCATCTCTTCCTGAAACTGTTCCTAGTGATGTTTTGGCCAGGATCCATTTTTACCATACTAAAGAACACATTCTCCAGGCTACAAGACAACTCAACCTACTTCCGAACCCACCCATTAAGGGCTTAAATGTTATTCATTCATTGATAGATAATTTCTGATGTTTATGTATTCTTTTTGCAAATCCTCCGCCCCCGGAGTTTGCGCAGTTTCTTACTGCATGCTTATGGTTTTCATTATCGTTGTTCTGTTTGCTACCCTTTTTTTGTTCCCTCCCCCTCTTTCCCCTGGCCACACAGGAACCCTTGCACCTCTACCCTTGTATTACAATATACTTAATAGTGTACGTTTCTCTTTCTCTAAACCAACCATTTTCTTTATTCCCCCATGGCGCTCACTTTTGCATCATTAAACATTAGAGGACTAATTAGTCCTTTTAAACAATCCATGATCTGGAATGAAGCTATCAAACTACAATCCGACATCTTGTGTATCCAAGAGACACACTTGCTTCCATGCAATACCCACAGACTCCGCCATAGACAATTCCCTTACATTATATTTTCACATATGGATAAGAAAAAGGCAGGGGTTGCAATAGTAATCAGAGACACATTGGCGTTTCGACCAATTGACCAAATAATAGACCCACAGGGTAGGTTCATAATCTTAGTCTGTGAAATTAATAATTTAAAATATATTATAGTAAATTTATACACCCCTAATTCCAGACAACTTAAAATCATAAATAAAGTCCATAGAAAAGCTCAATCAATTTCTTAAGGAACCCTTGTTTTCTGCGGGGACTTCAACTTAATCTCCGACTCCATCATGGACTCCTCCTCACTAGTGTTGAGCGATTGCGTTCTTGGCTATCTGAGATCGAAGCGAAATTAGTCAATATCGGCCGCTATCGATAAGGTTAGTTTCGATAAGATAGCCATCGATTAAGAGCGATTAACCATAAAAGTCTATGGGAATAGCTAACAACAACCTTCATTATTACACCAAACAAAGGCTGGAAACTGAAATTAACATCCACACATCCAAAATGGATACGTGCTACCATCTAGGCAACACACTTAGGTTAATAAAAAATCAACAAGAAAAAAAGTCAACAGACCATTCACTATCCCTGTCTTGTACCACAGGCCTTAACCCTAGAACACCTTCATCACACCCACAAATTAAAAAGTGCCAGAAGGCAGAAATGATTTGAACCAACATGTTACTGAACTGGATATAGAATATCCCTTTCCTGGACGCAGCATGAGCCCCCACCTTCATGACCCACAGATATAAAAAGTGCCGAACAAAGGAGTCTTTCAACCACCATATTTAATTGAACTGGACACAACTAAATCCAGTCCTGAAACCGCAGAATGACCATTAAACCTGTCCCTTGACCCACAGTTTAAAAAGTGCCAGAAAAAGGATCATTCAACCACCATTTTAGTTGAACTGAACATAAACTGTCCCCTGTCCTGGCCACAGATATGACCATTAAACCTGACCTGACCCCCATATTACAAAGTGGCCGGAAAAAGTAGTCTTTCAAATCACAACCATTTTAGATGAACTGGCCATTGACTAATACCTGTCCGTGCCACAGCATGCCCAATGGCCTGAGTTACAGAGTGGGTGGGCGGTGAGAGCCCAGGCTCGCCTTCCAACATCTATTAACAAAGCAGGTTCAAAATGCCCTGAAGGCTCACAACGAAAACTGTCTTGCTGAAGCAGAGTGCTGAAGCGGAAGAGTGAGAACTCCAGCCATCCACATACACCGGTCAATACCTGGTAGCCGCAATGCCCTTCGTAATGAGTGTGGACCAATTGTGAGACTTCACATTCACTGGAAATACTGGTGTTAACGCTCCTGTTACACCAACCAGGTTCCCTTTATCTTGGCATCCTATTTCTCATTTTACTCAACGTGCTGGAGAAATGGTCTCTGTACTTTGTTCTCTTCTGTCCGAGCTCCATACACCATTTCCACTGATAACCTCCATCAGGACAAGTTTTTCCTGTACCTCCCTTGTACAATTCAGAGGAATTTTTTAACGCTATTTTTGTACATGCAAGTTTTTTATACCTAAAATTCTAAAAAACACATTGTTAAAATCGAAAGAATCCCACCATATCTTTGTTTCTCTATTTTATTGTAATAAATGGGTTGACCTCAATAAAGGGATTGATAGCTAAGTTAAAGAACTTGCAAAAACAAGTCAATTATGCAATATGTGTCCATAAACAGTTCCAACCTATTCCTGTTATCTTCTGACAGCAACCATCACCCTAGAGCCACTCTTTAGACCATTGTGAAGAACAAAAGTCTGTTAGAAACAACATTTATTAGAATAGGATCTGTAGTATAAGCTGCATTCACAGCAAAATGCCCTCCAAAAATCAAAGCAATACCCTGTAGCCACTTTGGACAATTGTGAAGAACAAATTGACCTGTAGAAACAACATTTTTTTAGAAAAGGAACTTAAGTATAGCTGCAAGTCACAGCAAAATTTCACAAAAAAATCAAAGAATGACCCTTAGGCCACTTATGGAAACAATTGTGAAGAACAAAAGTCTGTTTAGAAACAACATTTATATATAAAAAAGGAGACCTGTAGTATAGCTGCATTCACAGCAAAATGCCCCCAAAAATTCAAAACATGACCCATGAGTCCACTTTTTGACAATTGTGCAGAACAAATGTCTATTAGAAACAACATATTTTATAATAGGACCTGTAGTAATTCTGCATTTCCAAAGCATCAAAGACCCAAAAAAAATATAAAAAATGACTTCTCAGCCACAGTTAAAAATTTGTGAAGGAGAAATGCTACTTAGAAGCCACATTTCTAAACCAAAGGACCATTATTATTGCTGTAACTCACATACAACATGACCCTCCCAAAAAATTATAGAAAAATACTTCTCAGCCACTGTTAAAAAATAGAGAAGGAGAAAAGGCCACTTTAGAAGCCACATTTCTTCTATTCCAAGGACCATATTATAGTTGCTGAATCTCACAGCAACATGACCCCAAAAAATTATAAATTATGACTTCTCAAGCCACTGTTTAAAAATTGTGTGAAGGAGAAATGCCACTTAGAATCCACATTTACATTCTGTTCCAAAGGACCACATGATTATTGCTGTAACTCACATCAACAAGACCCCCAAAAATTATAAATATTTACTTCTCCATCCACGTTAAAATTTTTTAGGCAATCATGAACCCCCGAAAACCAATGACAAAGAAAAAAATACTAAAGATGAAGTGCCTAAATGTGGAATATGGTTTTGTCATGAAAACATTGGTTCTTTTAGGTCTCCTCACAGCAACAACCAGCAAAATGAACTGTTAGGGAAATTGAGAAAAAAATTGCAGTAAGAAATGAATCATTTTAAAAATAATTTTCCAAGAGGACCATTTCTGTGTTGGCGAGGAATGTGAAATATAACCAGCAACTAATCGGGTGACCTCGTCAATAAGTTGGCCACACATCATCAGAGATCCATGCCTGGAAACATTCTTGATAAAGTCAAACGATCCACATTAACTGTGGAAAATCCTCATTGCGTTTGCTGTAAGACTCCTCACGGCTGAGCTGAGGTCCCACAGGATATACGCTGGCAGCTGGCAAGACAACACCTCTATGGCGAGCCGATCCAGCCGGGCCCATTTCGTCGTCCCTTATGGATACACCCAGAAGTTCTATAGGGACCAGAACAACATCAAAAACATCCGGTGTAGAGACGCAGAAGTCGTGCACCATGACCTTAAGCTGGTCCTCTGGGTGTTGTAGGTCTGTGTCCTGCATTGCATGGCTTTGGTGAGTGTGGTAAATAAAGATTTGCCAGAGGTCCACCCATTAGGCTTTACACCACCTTGCCTGCTGCTGCCTGCTGCTGCCCCGCTACGTCTACTTACACTCATTAACTGCTGTCACGTCGCTGGCTGTTGTTCCACCTAGACATTTGAGAACGTCAAGCAGAACCAACAGAAATGTCTCCATATTGATCAATCAGCAAAGGTCTCCCATATACCAGCATATAACTCATCTATTTGGGTGGGTGGAAGGAAAGTGCAGAGTATTGTTTTGAACCGGGAACCATGTGAGGGTGGCCCACCCATAACAGTTGTTCATTTGATGGCCTTAATGCGAGTAACATGTTGAGAAAATGGAGCATCCAAGCAAACTCATGTGAGAGATAGCCTTGATTCCCAAGCCACAGTTTTGAGGGGCACAGCAAACTCATCATCCACATCAGCCTCACATTCACGGCCAACCTCATTCCAAGGCCTGAGGGACGTTGGTGTCTAGGAATACCACCTCCTCCTCCTCTTCCACCACCGCTCTCCGGCACAATCACGCTACAAACACAAGCCCAGTCCTTAGCCTCAGATTATGCACCCAGATATCTAGAGGTGCCACCTTACACTAGCTCTGGACCACCTGAACCACTGACTAAATTAAGACCGAAAAAATTGAGAGAACTGTCTTGCCTTGTGATTGACGAAGAGAAAGGCCTTCCGTGACGTTAACCTGAACCGACTCCTCCCCCGTACGCATGGCGGGACCTGATGTTTCAGAGTGGTCCATTCGATCGTTCCAGAACTAAGATCACCGACAATGCTCATGCTGACAAGGGCATCGTCCGCACTGACCATAATGGAGTCATCTTCTTCAAAACAGCAAAGGATGGTGCAAAGCACTTTCAACCTGCCTCCACTCTCGGTGGTAACACCCCGAGGTCCGCACCGCGCTTGTCAGCCATGTGGTCACTCTTCGAACTGCGTAATGGCACAGCGCTGCTCCCACAATCTCTGGAGCATTTTTGAGTTTATGAATTCCAAGCGTGTTGGCCACGTCAAACAATGAGACGGGTGATGGGGAGGCCGAGCTGACGCTTGCAACGCAGCCCTGTGAGGACGAAGCAGGGTGCGAATGGCGGAAGTGCGAACTCAGACCCTCTAGCCCATCTTCATCAGGCAGACCAGACCCGGGAATCTCATTAGAAATTTCAGGACGACAATGATCATGACATGTGCCAGGCAAGGGATGTGCTCCAGCCTACCGATCATAAGGCGTCTAGTCAGATTTCGCCCATTATCGCACACCACCTTGCCTGGCACAAGGTTCATGTCACCCAACCAGCTCTCGGGGCCTCTCGATGCGGAGAGCCGTCCCACACAGCTCCTGACCAGTGTAGAGACGGACCCTCCAAGACAGATTAATTTCAACCACGCCTGATACTCTGGGCACATATGCCACCATAGGACCTTGTGGAAAGAGCCCTGCATCATCCTCGCGGTTATTGAAGAGCGAGCGCCGAGCCTGAGAGCCACCGCAACCACTCCAGAGCACTTCCACCCAGCTCACAAACAATGAGCTTGTCCACAGAATATAGCCGGCCTTGCCGAGCTTCTAGTCCATGTGACAGGTGGTGGATGGACTTTTCCCCTGACACGATATGCATACAACGCGCTGAAATTTTAGATGACACGTGGCTGGCCCAGGCATGGAACTGCTTATACTGGCAAAGAAAATGCCTGCTCGGCATCTGTATTGGGGCAGCGAGGGCCATGACGTGGTGAAACCCATCTGTTCCACCATACGAAATTCAAACATTTCCAAGGCCAAAAGCCTGCAAAGCCGACATTCAGGCTTTTAGGCTTTGGAAGGTTTTGGTTAAAGTGTTTTCTTCAGCTCCCAAACCATGGAAGACAGAAGGCTTGCCTTCAGACTGGCCGCTGTAGCGGCGTTGCAGGCGTTCCCAAACGGTCGGAAGGAGAAGGGGTAGGAAGGTCTCTGGTGGTGCTGGTGGTATTCGGGCAAAGGTGGAGTCTGAAGCGGAGGCAGAATCCCTGACAAGACTCAGACAACATAGGCAGCAGAGAACGCCATGTGGTGGCTGGAGGAGGATTGAGGCCGGAGAACAGAGAGTGTGACAGTGGTTGGTGGCCCGGCTTCGGTCTGGCCTTTTTTGCCAAGTTGTTTTTCCCTCCATTTCAAATCATGCATTCGCTGCATAGTGACTAGTACATTTATGTTGTGGTTAACCACTTAAGTTACATGCCTCTACTAAATGCGTAAAAACGGCAAAGGCGGCATATGACATCGCTGGGTGAATCAGAGGCTGCTCAAAGAATGCCAGGCTTTAGAGGTCCTGGACCTTTTTGACGGCTATAAGCAGGAAGCGTGTTTTTGCGCTGACCTGGCTGGCGGAATCATAATCAGAGCGGACTTCTGCGACCGCCCCTCCTCCCATTTTGTGCGGACCCGTAAAGACACTACCCCACCCCATCGTCTTCCTCCTCGTCCACTGATGAAGCACTCGCAAGCAAATACTGCGGAAAAGACCAGATGTATCCGCAATGTCTTCATCATCAACATCTACCAGGTTACTTTGAGGGTTCGTCCTGACTTTCTGCAACCACAAGCAGCGGGCAACAAGCAAGGGGCACAGCAAGCCGTTGCCGACCGCCCGGGATTTTTGCCGATTGTAACACGGCTTCCTTCACCTCCTCTGATTGCTCATATACTTGGCGACAGAGCCAGACTAAATCATCCTCATGATTCATTTTAAACATGGCCTTCTGACCCCAACCCGCATTTGTACCATCAAAGAGTACTTCAGACAATGGATTAACCACAGGAGGTTTGGGTACACGAGTTGACATTTTGGGCTGCTACATGTATGACGGATTCTGAATGATGCTGAATACGACATTTGTGGCCGTGCCTTGGAGGACGGATGAGGTAAGACTGCTATATTCAAGTGGTTGCATTAAACCACTGAAGGACAGATTGGCGACGATGTGCGATACTTAGATTCCAGGGCCCTGACCCAGCTATGACAGGCCTGACGGTCCTGCCAAACAGCAGACATCCGCTGCTTGCGTGAAATCGCCAAGCACTGGAAGGAGACCTTCTCTCGTTACCCTACCGTCCATGTCCTAAACCCCCCTCTTTTGCTCGCCTTACCCACCTTCATATCGCCTCCAAGTTCACAATATGAAAATTTGAGAAGGTATCGAATAGTTTTTGAAAGTCCCTCTAATTAAAAGATGGCAAATCATCAGCTATACACAAATCCCTCAAATCAAAACAAAATAGCTGGATCAAATTTAAAACTGCAAGGTTTCTACAACAAATCTGGACTGGGCAAGAAGTGCAAAAAACGCGTATTTGATAAGTTTACGTAAAATACAACGGTATATTTTGCACTTTCATTCATCTGTGGTGACTATGGAATTGCTGTTTTAAAGATTACTGATGCTCGTCGTCCATTAACAAAGCTGGGTTGCGGCAAAAGTCAAAAAACACGTATCAGTTATGTTCGTAATAATACACAGTATTTATGCACAACCATTTAAATCACCTGGTTGTGACTATATGAATTGCTTGATTTAGTGAATTTACGTGGATGCTGCCTGCGTCAATGAACAAATCTGGGGCCAAAAGTCAAAAAAAAAACACTATCTTTAAGATTTCTATAATACACGGAAATTATTATGTGCACCTTTCAATACACCTTTGGTGACTATAAATTTGCTGTTTAAAGATTTACGGATGCTGCTACAAATGAACCAAGCGGTGCGCAAAAGTCAAAAAAACCACGTATCAGTTAATGTTTTGTATAAAAACCGGAATTTTTTTTGCACCTTCAATTCACCTGTGAGTTAACTATAGAATTTGCGGTTTTAAGATTTACCGTAGGATGATGCGTCAATGAACAAAGCTGGTTCGCAAAAGATCAAAAAACACGTAACTGTTATGGGTTTTTCGTATAATACAAGGTATTTTTTGCACCTTTTTCAATTCACCTGTGGTGACTATATATAATAGCTGTTTTAAATATTTTCGTGATGCTGCGTCCAATGAACAAAGCTGAGGTGCGCAAAAAAGTCAAAAAACAGCTTTATCTGTAATGTTTTCATATAATACCACGTTAATTTATTTGCACCTTCAATTCACCTGTGGTGACTATAGAATTGGCTGTTTTTAATATATAACGGTATGCTCGCGTCAATGAACAAAGCTGGGAGCGCAAAAGTCAAAAAAAACTATCACTGATCATTTTCTTATAATACACTGTATATTTTGCACCTTTCATTTCACCTGTTGTGACTATAGAATGCTGATATAAGATATACGTGATGCTGCGTCAATGAACAAAAGCGGTGGCGCAAAAGTCAAAAACCACGTATCTGTTAATGTTTCGTATAATACATACTACGGTAATTTTTTTGCACCTTACAATTTCACCTTTGGAGAAAAAGAAATGTTGTTTTAAGATATACGTGAAGCTGCGACCAATGAAACAATGCAGAGTGTGCAAAAGTCAAAAAAAACGTAACTGTACCAGTTTTTGGTATAATAAACGGTATTTTTTTTGGCCCCATTCCAATTCACCTGTGTGAATAAAGAATTGCTAATATAAAGATATACGTTGATGCTAAGCGTCAAAGAACAATGCTGTTGTGCAAAATTCAAAAACACGTATCTGTTATGATTTTTCCCGTATAATACAAACGAATTTATTGCACCTTTCAATATCACCTTTGGTGAATATAGAATTGCTGTTTTAAGATTTACGTGGAAGCAGCGTCAATGGAACAATGCAGATTGTGCAAAATGACTAAAAACGCACGTAACTGATATGTTTTTTGGTATAATAAACGGTATTTATTTTTGCCCTTTCAATCACCTTTGGTGAATATAGAATTGCTTGTTTTAAAGAAAAACGTAGGAGATTGCCTTGCGTCCCAATGAACAATAGCCAGAGTGTGCATAAGTCAAAAAAAAACACCGTACCTGTTAAGATTTATGATATAATAAACGGTATTTTTTTATGTTCCCCATTCAATTCACCAGTGGTGATATCGAATTGCTGTTTTAAAGAATTTACAGATTCTATGCTCAAGAAACAAAGCTGGTGTAGCAAAAGTCAAAAACACTAACTGTTATTTTTTTCGAATGATACACGGTAATTTATTTATTGCCCCATTTCAATTCACCCTATGGAGAATATAGAATATGCTGTTATAAGAATTTACGATGATGATTGCGTCAATGAACAATGCTGGGTGTGCAAAAAGTCAAAAAACACGAAACTGTTTTTTATGTTATTTCGTATGATACATCCTGTATTTTATTCACCTTTTCAATTCACCTGTGGTAAATATAGTATTGCTGTTTTAAGATTTTACGTGGTGTGGCTATGCGTCAATGAACAAAGCTGGGTGCGCAAAAGGTCAAAAACGCGTATAACTGTAAATGTTTTCTGTATGATACACGGTATTTTTGGCCAACAAACAACCTGTTCAGACTACAAGATTGCTGGATAGTAAATATAACTGCAAGGTGTATATATCAACAGGAGTCCCACAGTGTAATGGGTAAAATTAAAATGAACACCTATCTTGAAATGTATAAATGATATTAAAAGTGGAGTTTTTCACCTAACAAAGAGACCTCTTTATACTCTAAAAGATTGTACCACTTATAAGTTCAGGCCAGCTGCCCAAAAATCTAGGAAATAATTCAATAGCAAACAGTAAATAAAAAAGATATTCCACTACAAAGTTTCTACACAAATTCTTTGTGAACTTTAAACCAGTGATTTTTTACATTATAGATTAGAGCTTGTCTGCCGTTCCTGCCCGCGGGGACCCCCCCTGTTCCCTTCCTCCCGCCGTGAATTACCGCGGAGATGCGGCTTAAAATTCTCTAGCTAACTACATAAAATCTTCGAATCTCTAATATAACTAAAATTGGAAAGAACACCACTAATAGTAGAGGTTTCTCTGTGCAGAAATATGACTAATTTCGCTGAGGCTGTTTGCCACAGGCAGAGCGCAGGTCCTATCCCTATGAGACGCTTGATAGACACAGAGGCCTGAAACAGAAACGCTGTTCTATTTAAAACGAGGTCATGGTATTTTTCCAAGCCAATCGAACCCATCCACATCCCATCTCAATGACGTCGCACACACATCAGCAACCCTGCACTATTCTGTAATCTGATTTGCTGGCCTCGCCAAAAATACAAGAAGCCGCCGAAAAAGGCGCGATCTTAATAGATGATCTCAGATTTTAACCTTAATTATCGCATGATCTGGAAATTTCGATCACCATAAAAACCTTGCGATTTCAACTTTGTCGATAAAAATCGCTCAACACTACTCCTCACGACAGAAGGTGGTTCATAAGTGCCTCCACCCTTGGTTAGAGAAGTCTTCCTTATATAATGCATGGCGTTGTCTCCACGCATCGGAGAGAGATTTCACATACTATTCGGCTAGACACCAATCTTATTCTCGTATTGATATGTTCCTGGTGGATAAATGGGTCCTACAGAGTGTTGTGAAGTGCGATATTGGTATTATATCTTGGTCCGATCACGCTCCTATCATTTTATCTATAAAAATGGGACACAGCGGTCCAGCTCCATTTATCTGGAGGAATAACGTTAGGATCATATCTGACCCTACTTATCATAAAAAAATCCTAAATCACCTTACCCAATACTTTGCGCTGAACCAACCTTCAGTTTCAGACCCATTTGTCCTCTGGAATGTTCACAAAGCCTTCATTAGAGGCATTCTAATACAAATTTCTTCTAAAGCCAAGAAATTAAGACTTCTAAAATTGGACGAGCTGGTAAAACTCTATCTACTCTGTAATCTAAACAAAAACGAACCCATCCCAGGCCAACAACTGTGAACTGTACAAAGCTAGACAAGCCCTTAGAGAACATCTTCTGGCGAACTTTGACAACCAAACCAAAAATATACGAGTAATTTATTATAAATCTTTAAATAAACCCTCTAAACTAATGGCCAACAGAATAGCCTTACTACGCCATAAATCTAATATCCCTTTTATCACATCATCAGATGGCTCCTATAAAATTACACAGCCACAAGCCATAGCAGAGGCTTTCAGTGACTTCTACACTAAACTATATAATTTAAAAAATGACCCCTCCCTATTACTCCCTTTGGTGTCTGATATCCAAAACTTCCTATCATCCCTTCATCTACCCTCTCTCCCCCCGTATCTCTTGGATAAAATAAATGTTCCATTCTCATTAGAAGAAATATCCCGTACAGTATATTCTTTTCCTAGAAATAAAGCCCCGGGCCCTGACGGATTCTCTAGTGAGTACCTTCAGGCCTTTTCTGCAATTTTAAATCCACACCTGGTCGACCTCTGTAACTTGGCTATGTCAAGAGGAACACTACCTTCAGAAATGTTACAAGCAACTATAGTCACGATCCCTAGAACAGGGAAAGCTCCTGATGCTCCAGCTAACTTCAGACCCATTTCATTGTTAAATTCTGATACTAAATTGTTTGCTAAGCTTATTATGAACCGCTTGGTAGATATCTTACCTAGCTTGATTAGAGCAGATCAGGTGGGATTTATTAAAAGTCATCAGGCCACGGATGCTACACGAAGACTACTCAATATTATACAACACATTGAAAAACAAAAACTGCCTTCTCTGCTTCTATCCCTAGATGCAGAGAAGGCTTTTGACAGGATTAATTGGACATTTGCCTTCAAAGTTCTAGAAAGATTCGGGTTTAATGGACCTATACTCCAGGCCATACAATCCTTATATACCGCCCCGTCCGCTCGGGTCTTACCTAACAACCTTCTATCCAAACCTTTCCAAATCACAAACGGAACTCGCCAGGGATGTCCTCCTTCTCCACTTCTCTTCGTCCTTCTCATGGAACCCCTCGCAGAATCCATCCGTACGAACCCATCTATCTCGGGTATCCAGATAGCAGGCAAACCTCACATTATATCTCTCTTCGCTGATGATGTTATCCTATCCATGTCTAACCCACTCCGCTCTTTACCCTCCATCATTGAAACTATTGATCATTTCAGTAAGTTTTCTTATTATAAAGTAAACTCATCTAAATCCCTAATTTTGGATTTCTATCTTAGATCCCATGAAACTACAACATTAAGATCCTCTTTCTCATTCCAATGGCAAACTAAGTCACTTCCTTATTTAGGTATTCAACTTACCAAAAAATGCTCCAATCTAGCAAACGCCAAACTCATGCCCCTTTATGACGACTTACAAAAAGAACTAGACAGAATTTCTAAAATTGACAATTCATGTCTAGGTAGAATTATCCTCTACAAAATGATAATACTCCCCAAAATCCTTTACTTCTTAAGAGCACTACCTATTCCTAACTCGCTATTTTCCCTACTTCAATCACAAATGAATAAATTTATCTGGAAACTAAAACGTCCCCGCGTAAAGTAATCTATTATGCATAAATGTGAGTGGTACAGAGGTCTGGGACTCCCGTCAATAAAATCCTACCACATTGCAGTCACTATAGAACAGTTGCAGCATTGGTGGTCCCCATCCGACAATAAAATATGGAGCTCTATGGAAGCCGGTCTCTTGAACACTACCTCCCTGAAAGCCTGGTTACTCAATCCATGTGTCTCCAAATTACTTCAGGCCTCCCACTCCCTACCGATCATAACTTCTACGAAATATTGGGAATTAGTACATCCAAACTCCTTCTCAACAATCGCCTCTAAAGCCCTCCCGGTCCAGATCCAAACATTATCTTTCAATCTTCCCCATATATCACTTACTAACTGGGCAGAACAGGGTATAACTCATATTCAAGATTTGTACGTCAATAATACCTTACATTCCTTTTCCTCTCTTCAATCGCAGTATAAGTTATCTGATAAAGATTTCCTCCTATACAACTAATCACTATTTTTTTAAAAACACAAGATTCTATTCTGACCTTCAAGATTCTTAATCCAATTCTGTCATTCCTAAACCAGAAACTTCCTAAGTCCCAAAAGAGTTCTAAAATGATATACAATTTATTGACTAATAATTTTGATTTTGTTAAAACTGATGATATTATTAAATGGGAAAGGGAATTGGGAAGCTCCTATTCCGACCATCAATGGACGGTAGCACTCCAGTGAGCTCATAAATCTTCAGCTTCAGCTAGCTTTAAGGAACAATATCAACAACTTTTAACCAGATATTATTACACCCCTCTCCGTCTCTCTTTCATTTACCCGGCAGCTTCTCCACTTTGCTGGCGAGGGTGTGGTAACCAGGGATCTCTATTACACATTTTCTGGACTGATCCAATTTTGGAAAGACATCTTATTATTGTCCTCTAGATTTGCCCAAATACAATGCCCAGAATCCCCAGCATTTTCCCTGTTTCTATTTGATATACACAAAGTTCCGCCTTTAAATAGGACAGCTGTGTGTCACATCCTTCATGCAGCTAAGCTGGCTATCACAAGAAAATCTCCTAACCCTCCCTCAGAGTTGGACGTTGTCGAAATTGTCTCTACAAACTGCACGTATGAAAAAATGCTGGCTTTTAGAGAGGGCAAGGCCTTTAAATTCTTTTCACTTTGGCAACCATGGATGGATGACAACCACTTTCAACAATCTTAATCGTTCCAGGACCATCTCGAACTTCGGGATATACCGGTGTGGTCAGTTCCCCCTCCCCCACCCCCCGTTATTCTTACCCTTTCTTTCCCTTCCCTTCACGTTTGTTTCTTATCAAATATTGAAGTCCTTAACTACTTTAAATGCTCCACACAATTTTAGTTTCACATCGTCTGATTAAGGTTAGCGATTGCTTTACGAATATCACCAACATTCAACCTAAATAACAGAAGCTGGTTTATTGTTGATATGGTTTACACATCTTTAGTCATACGACACATTGCTTGAATTCACACCAAGCTCTGGTTACTTTTTCTTTTGCTCAAGTGATATATGAAATGTTACTGCCATTATTGTTTAATAAGGTATATATACATGTTATCTCCACAATCTATGTAAACACTTCTGTTTTCATATGTATGATGTAATATGCCTGAAGGACATTTTGCTATTGTTACTTAGTGTACCTGTTTATTGTAAAGTTGCTGTGGAGTGATCAACTTCATGCTTATTCTTTCATGTTTTTATGTTGAAAAATTGAATAAAAATTTAATTTATTGTAAAAAAAAAAAAAAAAAAAAGGGCGATTATTTGGGCCAATGGGAGAGCGAGTGACGCTCTTATGGGTTTTCTAATGCAATCTATAACAAAACTGTACATGGCAGAAATCAAATGATAAGACTCACAAAGTTGTACCGATCTCTATATAAAATGAACAATAATATGGGGGTAACGAAAATAAACTAATAAATATTAACCCCTTAAGGACTCAGCTAGTTTTCCCTACCTGACACAGCCCTATTTTTTAAATCTGGCATGTGTCTCTTTATGTGAGAATAACTTTTTGACACTTTTACCTATCCATGTGATTCAGAGATTGTTTTCTCGTGACACATTGTGCTTTAAGTTAGTAAGAAATTTTGATCCATACAATCCTTGTTTGTTTTTGAAAAATATCAAAATTTCATGAAAATTTGGAAAAATTTGTCATTTTGAAAGTTCCAAAACTTCTGCGTGCACGACGGATAATTATTCACCAGAAAATAGTTTATAACTAGCATCTACCATATGTCTATTATAGGTTGGCATAATTTTTTAAATGTTTTTTTTTTTTTTTATACGACATTAGAGGGCTTAGAAACTTAGTAGTAATTTCTCACATTTTCAAGAAAATTTGCAATATACATTTTTTTAGGGACCAGTCCAGTTCTGACGTGGCTTTGAGGGGCCTGCATGTTAGATACCTCCATAAATGACTCCATCTAAGAAACTAGACCCCTTAAATTATTTACAAAAGTGTTTAGGAAGTTTGTTAATCCTTTAGGTATTTCACAGAAATTAAAGCAAAGTATAAGGGAAATTTCAAAATCTCACTATTTTAGCAGATTTTCAATATTTATCCATTATTCACTGGAATACGGTAAATGTGGCTAGGTAAATGCAACATAATATCAATTTACCCAGGTCTGCCGTTTTTAGAGATATCCCATATGTGGCCCAAGTGCATTATTTGGATCAACCATTAGCCCCAGAATAGGAGGTGCACCTACTGGACTCTGGGGTCTCATTTTCAATACGATTTTATTTAGGCGCCATTTCAGGTTTGCGGACACCCTAAGGTGCAAAAACTTAATAAACACCCCTAAAAGACCGCATATTGCAAACTACACCCCTTAAGGAATATATTCAGGGGTGAAGTGAATATATAGACCCCACAGGTGATTCCCAAATTTTTTTTAGCATTAGGCCGTGAAATTTTAAAACATTTTTATTTCCAACAATCTGCAATTTTAGCATAAAATGTTTCATATTTACAAGGAATCCTGGAAAAAATAACCCCAACATTTTGTTAAGCCATTTCTTCTAAGTTCGGCAATACCCTACATGTGGGTGTAAACGGCTTTTTGGGAGCATGTCAGAGCGTACAAGGGAGAGAGCGCTATTTTGCTTTTGGACACACAGATTGTGGTGGGGCCATGTCACATTTGCAAAGCCCCAAAGCCCAACAGCCCAACAGCCCTCAGGAATCTCATCTAGGGGTGTACTGTGCATTTTGGGTGCACTGTTGTTCCATAGTTTTTTTTTAGCATTGGGCCATGAAAATGGGGTGGGAGGGGGGGGAAGCAGTTCCGCCATTGTTTTTGGATTCCAATTTTACAGCATTCGCCATGCAGGAAATGACAGGGAAAA
>JAODAL010030744.1:0-49477 GCA_025379985.1 Phyllomedusa bahiana
TGTTTTCACCCCACACACCCCGGGCCCCCTCCGCCCGTAAAACCCACAACGAGGCCCCCCTGGATACACCCGCACACGAGCCGGCCGCCGCCCTGTATACACCCGCACACGAGCCGCCCGCCGCCCTGTATACACCCACACCCCAGCCGCCCGCCCCCCTGGATCACCCCACACACGGCCGCCCCCCTTTTCCCCCAAAAAGGGCCCCTTTATACACCCCAGAGCCGGCCGCCCCCTGTTCACACCCCACACGGCCGCCCTGTATACACCCACACACGAGCCGGCCGCTGCCCTGTATACACCCGCACACGAGCCGCCCGCCGCCCTGGATCACATCTCTCCGGTTCTGCGCTACCGTTACAAATCGTGAGCTGCAGTAACCGCCATGGCTACAGCTCCCCCATCCGCCCTCAGGGACCCCCTGTACAACCCGCCGGGCTCCATGAAGGAGGGGACGCTGGAAGTCTCTTACCAGAGCGTGGATAATCTCATGCTTGACTGTAGACAACATCCCTGCAAACTCCTGGGGCTGCGTAGAGATCATGCCCGGGCACAGGTTGGCATATCCAGCGATGGGCCAGGGGAAAAAAAGGGCCTGACTCGCCTGGGGCCCCTGGTTTTAGGGTGCAAACGGCCCAGCACTAAAGGGAGGGACTGCTCGGGGAGAGCCAGCAATACCATAGCAGGTACCTGTCCATCTCTGCTTCCAGTTGGCAGTAAGCTGCGTAGGCTACAATGTTCTCCTGGCTCACCCTGGGGGGTGAGGCGTGACGTAAGAAAGTCCTTTTCCCGGATCCTCCACTGTCGGGGGCCCGGGGCTCCCCAAAACTTTTTCGGGGACCGGGGCATTGCTAGAAATAACAGATGGAGAACATAGGGCGGATTACATAGGAACGGCCAAAAACAGGAGCAGACAGGATGCTACCGGCTGAGCACACTGCCTCCCGGCTGGAAGAAGAGAACCCCCCGGCCCGGGGCTGCCTCACGATTTGGAGAGAAGAGAACCCCCCCCCGGCGGGCGCCAAACCCCCTGCAGCGATCTGGAGAGAAGAGAACCCCGGCCGGGGCGCACCCGGGCCCGCGCGATCTGGAGGAAAAAACCCCTCCGGCCGGGGCGCACGCCTGCCGATCTGGAGGAAGAGAACCCTCCGCCGGGCCAGCCTGCCGATCTGGAGAGAAAGAACCCCTCGGCCGGGGCATTGCCTGCACGATCTGGGGAAGAGAACCCCTGGGGCCACGCTGCACGCGGGGAGAGAAGAAACCCCTCCGCCGGGCGAAATCCTGCAGCGATCGGGAAGGAAGAGAACCCCCCGCCGGGGCCACTCCCTGCAGGATTGGAGAGAAGGACCCTTTTGGCCGGGCCACGCCTGCAGCGATTGGAAGAAAGAACCCCTCCGGGCCCGGGCCACCGCCCCAGCATTTGGGGGAAAAGGGAAAAACCCCCCCGGGCCGGGCCAGCCTGCAGCGATCGGAGAAAAGAGAACCCCTCGGGGCGCACCCCTGGCGATTGGAGAAAAGGGAAAACCCCCCTAGTGGCGCCACTGCCTGAGGATCTGGAGAGAAAAACCCCCCCCGGGCCCCGTGCCACTGCCTGCAGCGATCTGGAGAGAAAAAACCCCCCCGCCGGGCCCACTCCCTCAGGATCTGGAGAGAAGAGAACCCCTCCGGCCGTGCACAACGCCTGCAACGATCTGGAGAGAAGAGAACCCCTCCGGCCGGGCGCACTGCCTGCAGCGATCTGGAGAGAAGAGAACCCCTCAGGCCGGGCGCACTGCCTGCAGCGATCTGGAGAGAAGAGAACCCCTCCGGCCGGGCACACCGCCTGCAGCGATCTGGAAATAAAACTGCCCCAAACCCCCCATGAGGTCTGTTATTTGCCGCTCCTCGCACAGACTCCACCCACCCATCAGAAGCCCCTCCCAGGAATTGCAGGATGCTACCTGTAGGTGCTCCTCGGGAACGATGACCGGGCCGCAGGGGTGTCGGGGGGCAGCCCTCGTGGCAGTATCTGTGGGCGTCCGACTTCTTCCTCACATACTGATTCCTTGCACATTGTCTGCATCAGGAGAAATAGAAGAGACTTCAGAACTATCAGCGAAGCCGCACATATCGCCCTCCCCGGACGGGGCGCAGCAAAATACCCGGGTTAGCATATGGAGCCGCTGGGTCTGCGCACCTGGAACGTCTTCTGTAAATAGGAGATGGCTTGTGGGAAGAGCTTGTTCTGGGGAATAGATAGAAATGGTGACAAGACGCTCTATGGATAGTGCCGCCACCATACATGAGCTCATGATAATGGGAAAATCATCGCCCGACCCTATGGAAGTCCAAAAACAGGACGGGCTTATGAAAATGCAAACCCCAACCCCTATTAAAATTTCCAAAACGCCAAGACGCTCTTGATAAGTCACTATTATACGCCAAAGCGCTTATGGATAATGCCTATTATACGCCAAGACGCCTATTATAATGTCATATATAGGCAGAACCTATGGATAATTCCTTATACGCCCCAAAACGCTCATGATATTCCTATTTATACGGGCAAACCTCTATGATAAAAAGTCGCTATATACGCCAAGACGCTCTATGATAAGTCCTATCATACGGCAAGAACCCCTAGGGTAATGTGCTATTAACGCCCAAAAAGGGTCTATGGTAATGTCGCATTATACGCCAAGACCCCTTGGGTAAAGTACTATCTCGCCAAGACCCTCTATGTAATGTGCTAATACGCCAAGACGCTCTATGTATAATGTCACTATTATACGCCAAGACGCTCTATGGATAATGTCGCTATTATACGCCAAGACGCTCTATGGATAATGTTGCTATCATACGCCAAGACGCTCTATGGATAATCAGGGCTGTGGAGTCGGAGTCGGTGGCTATTTTGCAGGAGTCGGAGTCGTCATAAAAGGGACCGACTCCCAAAATATATAATAAGTTGGTCCACTTAGTTCGATGCAAAGAGCAAGAGGAATTGGGTCCGGCCGGTGCTGCTGCTCCCATATCTTCAGCCTCATCACATGAGGAGTGTAATTGATGACATGGAGCAGGCAAAGCGCTGCCCCAGGGGTGAAGATTCCGCTCCCATAGCAAACAGATTTCAGCAAAATTTTTCACCTGCTTTGAAAGAAGTAGAAGAGTTTAACCATTCATCAAAACTGACTGTGGCCGAGGCAATTCCTTTATACCCTGACATTGTTAGAGATGTTGCCCCTGTGGTCACCGCTTTGCCCCCAACCCAAGTTAGTGTAGAGAGGCCGTTCTCTAGCCTGGAAATAATGAGATCAGATGTGAGGTGATGTATGCAGGATCTGATGGAGGCAATACTATTTCTCAGAACAGATTCAGAGACTCCACAAATGTTCCTGCAGTGTTTTGCATATTTACAATTTTTTTTTGTCCTAAAGTCATGTCCAATAAATATATTTTACACTGACAAGCAGAATGGTAACAATGTTTTGAACTTGTGACTTTCAGGCTCCATATCTCTCCATCCACTACAGCTTTGTACATGAGGCTACTGTAATTTTATATACAATCATCTTACATCTTATACATAAATTTGACTTCCAAGTATTTAGCATCTGCTTAGTTCTGCAGATTATTTCCTGTAACTGCATTGTTACTGTTTTGCTCCTAAAGATCAAAATGTTAATTTTTATTATCTTGTTAGTATTTGGGAAATCCACCTTTGGTTTTCAATAGTGTTGACTGATTATAAATCGACAAAGTTGAAATCAGCACGGTTTTTAGGTTGATCGGAAATTTCCAATCACGCGATAATTTAGGTGAGAATCTGCCATAATTATTACAAAACGGGCTTTTTTCGGCGTTCCTGTATTTGGCGCCCCGAAAATCAGTTGGCATGGGAGGGGTGGTGCTTTTGCTGTAATTGCTGTGTATTCATTAGTGCAAAACCCCACCTTTTATTATCCGTAAAAATTTATTAGGTGTTTTTTTTTTACTTTGGAGCAGGCCATTTTTGTTCAAAAAGCCCCCTTGTTTTAAAATTTGGATCAAAAAATTTTGAGTAACTGTTGTTGTATTTCATTGGTGAAAAAACCCACCGTTTTTTACTATAACTTTTAAATAGCTGTATTGCCGTGGTGCCCCCCATTTTTTTTTTAAAAATGCCACCTTGCGACAATTTGTAAAAAAATTTTTTCTGCAATGTTTCTTTTGTCATTGCTGCAAAAACCCAAATTTTCTTCGTGAAACTTCTGAAAGTTTTATGCGTGTTGAATTCAGTTTGGCGCAGTAGGCACTTTATGATATTTTTGTTGAAAATTCAATTCCTGTCCTACTGGGCAGTTGAAACCCCTGGCTAAAGGAAAAAACATTTGATTTTGTCTTAGGTTCTTCCACCAGAAGGTTTTTCCAGAAACAATTTTTTTCTAACCCTATTGGCTTGGGGAAATTAGGGGGTTTTAAAGAATGCTGGTTTTGCCGCTTTCAATAAGAGACTGTCAAAGACTCTTCCTACCTTTTAATTTTTTTCTTTTGAACATGGAGCGAAATGCAGGTGGAAAAGGGGCAAAGAGGGGGGGCATGGAGGTAAAAGGGCGAGGGAAAAGGGGGCTCCTTCCCGTGCTGGCGAAACACGCTGCCAGGGTTTGTCAGTTTCAGGGCCGTCGGGCCCGTCTCGTGGGTCGGGCCCTGTGAAAAAAAGTAACGAACAGCGCGCCAATTGTTTTCAGTGGTTAATGAACCCCCATCCAGCAGTCTTACCCCCTGTCCTCCAGTCGCGGGCCACAAATGTCTCATCGCAACTCAGCATCGTCGGATCCCTCCAATAAAAAAGTGGTTTAAATACTACTTTTTCCCAAATTTTTAACTGTGGGTAAAGGTTGGGTCTTTTTTGGGCCCAGGAAGGTATAGTCAAAGTCCGTTTAAAAATGAAATGGTGGTTGAAAAACTCCTTTTTCCCGGCCCTTTTTTTCGGGGTCATACAGGTTTGAGGTCATGCGTGGGGCCCCGGACAGGGATAGTCAAGTCCATTTGATAAAATGGTGGTTCAAAGACTCCCTTTTTGGCACTTTTAATCGTGGGTCAGACGGTTTTTGGGCATATGCGGTACAGGACAGGGGTATTTCAATGTCCCCTTCAAAATAAAAAGGTGGTTGAAAGATCCTTTTTCCCGGCCTTTTTAAATGTGGGGGGCAGAGGTCTGGGGGTCAGTGGGCCCCGGACAGTTATCAATTCCTGAAACTAAAATGGTGGTTTTAAAGACTCCTTTTTCCGGCACTTTTTTTAAACTGGGGGCAGCAGGTTTGGGGGCCCTGTGCGTTCCAGGACAGGGATATTCAATGTCCAGTTCAGGGAAAAAGAGGGTTTAATCATACTTTATAAAGAGATATTGGGGCCCAGGTAAAAATTTCAACACTTTTTAAAGAAGCACTTTTTAAAATTGACACCACTTTCGGCATTCAACCGTGATATACAGCATGACAATAAATGGACGAATGGTAATAGCATATACTCAGCGTTAGGTTGCGACCTCCCGGTCCACTGCCTGAGGAAGGGGAGGAGTTTGCCCCAAAACGTTGCACATCCGAGTGCGCGCTAGCTACCATCATTGCGCCATCTCTGCTCTGGGCCCTGGCGTCTCCCAGATCGATGCATGGACTTTTCCCTTTAATTTTTCGAACCACCGGGAGGTCGCAACCTAACGCTGAGAAATATGCTATTCCCATTCGTCCATTTATTGTCATGCTGAAAATTCACGGTTGAATGCCTGAAAGTGGATGTCAATTTTAAAAGTGCTTCATTAAAGTGTTGAAATTTTACCTGGGCCCCAATATCTCTTATAAGTATTGATTGTGGGGCTTGGAAACCCCGGCTGTGGAACCCGTTTAGCATACCAGCGAAACAAGTTATCATTGGGGTCTTACTGTTTATTGACTGAGGTTCTAATCATACTGCCTTCTGGCACTTTTTAATTTGTGGGTGATGCAGGTTTAAGGGTCAGGCTGTGGTACAAGACAGGGAAGTGAATGGTGTGTGAGTTTTTTTCTGTGGTTTTTATAACCAAGTGTGTTGCCTAAGATGTAGCACGTATCCATTGACTGTTGTGGATTTTTAATTCCAGCTTCTCCAGCCCTTTTTTGGGGTGTAAAAAATGAAGGTGCTGTTGCTCCCCCCATAGACTTTGATGGTCACGGCGATAATCTTTTTATCGACTATCGTCTTGATAATTGACGATATCGACTATCGACTCGATAACGATAGTTGACACAATCGCTCATCACTAGTTTTCAGCTCTGCCTGAATCCTTCCGGGCTCTGAATCAGCACAACTTGACCAAAGTCTGATCCCAGGTCTCTTCTACACATTCCCAATGTTGGTGCAGACTGGACTTGGATACAAATACAGCTTTTTCTTCAACTCTACCCACAAGTGTTCAAAAGATAAAAACATTGTTACCCTTTTGCTTGTCAGTGAATTTTCTATCTAAATAGCTTGATTATTGTATCATAAGGTGAAAAAACAGCCGGATGTTACCATTTTACTACAGGAAATTTTATCACTTTAACATGCCCCGGGGTATGAGGGAGTCGGAGCGGAGGTTTTGGGAAATTGAGGAGTCGGAGTCGGGGCTTTGGCTTGCCGACTCCACAGCCCTGTGTATAATGTCACTATCATACGCCAAGACGCTCTATGGATAGTGCCGCCACAATACCTGAAGACGCTCTATGGAGAGTGCCGCCACCATACCTGAAGACGCTCTATGGATTTGTGCCGCCACAATACCTGAAGACGCTCTATGGATAGTGCCACCACAATACCTGAAGACGCTCTATGGATAGTACCGCCACAATACCTGAAGACGCTCTATGGATAGTACCGCCACCATACCTGAAGACGCTCTATGGATAGTACCGCCACCATACCTGAAGACGCTCTATGGATAGTGCCGCCACCATACCTGAAGACGCTCTATGGATAGTGCCGCCACAATACCTGAAGACGCTCTATGGATAGTGCCGCCACAATACCTGAAGACGCTCTATGGATAGTGCCGCCACAATACCTGAAGACGCTCTATGGATAGTACCCCCCACCATACTGAAGACGCTCTATGGGTAGTGGCCCACCATACCTGAAGACGCTCTATGGATAGTGCCGCCACAATACCTGAAGACGCTCTATGGATAGTGCCGCCACAATACCTGAAGACGCTCTATGGATAGGGCCGCCACAATACCTGAAGACGCTCTATGGATAGTACCGCCACAATACCTGAAGACGCTCTATGGATAGTGCCGCCACATACCATACCGATGCTCAACACTATTGTGTGTCCAGCTGTGCACGGGTTGTATCTGTGACTTTATTGTATACATTGCATACATTACGCAGACAGGGTGCCCCAAACCACACACACAGCGCCCTGCCAGCGCCACCCTCAGCCCAGGGAACACTCACTTTGACAAGTCTCCTCCTCGCTGGAGTCAGGCTGAAAAACAAAGAGAGTGGCATCAGAACAGAGCCCCCCGGCGCCCGGCATGTGGCAGAGCAGCGGAGTACTGGGTATGAGGAGCTATGGTGGCGTCCGCAGGTGGCACCAGTCCTGAGGGCGTCACTGAGGCCTTCGATCTCTACCCACACATGGCGCCGCCCGCACTCACTCGTCTATGCTGCCGTCATACACGATCTTCATCCGCAGCTGCCCGGCCGCTTCTCTCTTGAAAACGTGATTCGTCTTCTGGTGAACCTTATATATAACCTGAAACACAGGAAGGCGGCGTCAGGGGGCACCGGGAGGAGGAGGAGGGCGGTGTCAGGGGGCACGGGAGGAGGAGGAGGTCGGCGTCAGGGGGCACCGGGAGGAGGAGGAGGAGAAGGCGGCGTCAGGGGGCACCGGGAGGAGGAGGAGGGGCGGCGTCAGGGGGCACCGGGAGGAGGAGGAGGAGAAGGGCAGCGTCGGGGGGCATCAGGAGGAGGAGGAGGAGGGCGGTGTCAGGGGGCACCGGGAGGAGGAGGAGGAGAAGGGCGGCGTCAGGGGGCACCGGGAGGAGGAGGAGGAGAAGGGCGGCGTCAGGGGGCA
Organism: Phyllomedusa bahiana; assembly: GCA_025379985.1. Lineage (NCBI taxonomy): Eukaryota > Metazoa > Chordata > Amphibia > Anura > Hylidae > Phyllomedusa > Phyllomedusa bahiana. Next base: position 8,057 of record JAODAL010030744.1, read on the forward strand.
CCGGGAGGAGGAGGAGGGCGGCGTCAGGGGGCACGGGAGGAGGAGGAGGGGGGTCAGGGGGCAAGGGAGAGGTGGAGGGCGGCGTCAGGGGAGGGGGAGGAGGAGGGCGGCGTCAGGGGGGCACGGAGGAGGAGGAGGAGGGGGGCAGAGGTGCAGGGGGGCACGGAGGAGGAGGAGGGCGGCGTCAGGGGGCACGGGGAGGGGGAGGGGGCGGCGTCAGGGGCACCGGGAGGGGAGGAGGGCGGAGTAGGGGCGGACGGGGCGAGGAGGCAGGGCGCGTAGGGGGGACGGACGGAGGAGAGGAGGGCGGCGTCAGGGGGGCCCGGGAGGAGGGTGGAGGGCGGCGTCAGGGGGCACCGGGGGTGGTGGAGGGGGCGTCAGGGGGCACAGGGAGGAGGTGGAGGGCGGCGTCAGGGGGCACCGGGAGGAGGAGGAGGGCGGCGTCAGGGGGGCACCGGGAGGAGGAGGAGGGCGGTGTCAGGGGGCACAGGGAGGAGGAGGAGGAGAAGGGCGGCGTCAGGGGGCACAGGGAGGAGGAGGCGGTGTCAGGGGGCACTGGGAGGAGGAGGGCGGTGTCAGGGGGCACTGGGAGGAGGAGGGCGGTGTCAGGGGGCACCGGGAGGAGGAGGAGGAGGGCGGTGTCAGGGGGCACTGGGAGGAGGAGGAGGGCGGTGTCAGGGGGCACTGGGAGGAGGAGGGCGGTGTCAGGGGGCACTGGGAGGAGGAGGGCGGTGTCAGGGGGCACCGGGAGGAGGAGGGCGGTGTCAGGGGGCACTGGGAGGAGGAGGGCGGTGTCAGGGGGCACTGGGAGGAGGAGGAGGAGGGCGTAGTCAGGGGGCACTGGGAGGAGGAGGAGGAGGGCGGTGTCAGGGGGCACCGGGAGGGAGGAGGAGGGCGGGTCAGGGGGCCGGGAGGAGGGGAGGAGGGCGGTGTCAGGGCACCGGGAGAGGAGGAGGGGGCGGTGTCAGGGGGCACTGGGAGGAGGAGGAGGGCGGTGTCAGGGGGCACTGGGAGGGGAGGAGGGCGGTGTGTAGGGGCACTGGAGGAGGAGGGCGGTGTCAGGGCACGGGGAGGAGGAGGGGGCGGTGAGGGGAGGGGAGGGGGGAGGGCGGGTGTCAGGGGGCACTGGGAGGAGGAGGAGGGCGGTGTAGGGGCATGGGGAGGCGGAGGGCGGTGTGGGGGCATGGGAGGAGGAGGGCGGTGTCAGGGGGCACTGGGAGGAGGAGGGCGGTGTCAGGGGGCACTGGGAGGAGGAGGAGGAGGGCGGTGTCAGGGGGCAGCGGGAGGTGGAGGAGGGCGGTGTCAGGGGGCACTGGGAGGAGGAGGAGGGCGGTGTCAGGGGGCACCGGGAGGAGGAGGAGGAGGGCGGTGTCAGGGGGCACTGGGAGGAGGAGGAGGGCGGTGTCAGGGGGCACTGGGAGGAGGAGGAGGAGGGCGGTGTCAGGGGGGCACTGGGAGGAGGAGGGCGGTGTCAGGGGGGCCCTGGAAGGAGGAGGAGGGCAGGGTCAGGGGGACCCGGGAGGAGGAGGAGGGCGGCGTCAGGGGGCACGGGGAGGAGGAGGAGGGCGGCGTCAGGGGGCACCGGGAGGAGGAGGAGGAGCGGCGTGTCAGGGGCACCGGGGGAGGAGAGGAGGGCGGTGTCAGTGGGCACTGGAGGAGGAGGAGGGCGGTGTCAGGGGGCACTGGGAGGAGGTGGAGGAGGCGTGTTGGGCGGCATGGGAGGAGGTGAGGGGGGTGTCAGGGGGCCCTGGGAGGAGGTGGAGGAGGGCGGTGTCAGGGGGCACTGGGAGGAGGTGGAGGGCGGCGTCAGGGGGCACTGGGAGGAGGAGGAGGGCGGTGTCATCGGGGCACCGGGAGGAGGAGGAGGGCGGTGTCGGAGGACCGGGAGGAGGGGAGGCGGTGTCGGGGCATGGAGGAGGAGGAGGGCGGTGTCAGGGGGCACGGGGAGGAGGAGGAGGGCGGTGTCAGGGGGGCACTGGGAGGAGGAGGAGGGCGGTGTCAGGGGGCACCGGGAGGAGGAGGAGGGCGGTGTCAGGGGGCACTGGGAGGAGGAGGAGGGCGGCGTCAGGGGGGCACCGGGAGGAGGAGGAGGGCGGTGTCAGGGGGCACGGGGAGGAGGAGGGCGGTGTGGGGGCCGGAGGAGGAGGGGGCGTGTCAGGGGGCACTGGGAGGAGGAGGGCGGTGTCAGGGGCCTGGGAGCGGACGGGGCGGTGTCAGGGGGCACTGGGAGGGGTGGAGGATGGCGGTGTCAGGGGGCACTGGGAGGAGGGAGGGCGGTGTCAGGGGGCACTGGGAGGAGGAGGAGGGCGGTGTCAGGGGGACTGGGAGGAGGAGGAGGAGGTTGCTGGGCATGGGAGGAGGAGGGCGGTGTCAGGGGGCACTGGGAGGGGAGGCAGGGCGTGTATGGAGGCACTGGGAGGGGAGGAGGGGGGTGTCAGGGGGCACTGGGAGGAGGAGGAGGGCGGTGTCAGGGGGCACTGGGAGGAGGAGGAGGGCGGTGTCAGGGGGCACTGGGAGGAGGAGGAGGGCGGTGTCAGGGGGGCACCGGAGGAGGAGGAGGCGGTTCAGGGGGCCGGGGGGGGGAGGAGGCGGTCAGGGCACTGGGAGGAGGAGGAGGGCGGTGTCAGGGGGGCACGGGAGGAGGAGGAGGGCTGGTGTCAGGGGGCACCGGAGGAGGAGAGGAGGGCGGTGTCAGGGGGCACTGGGAGGAGGAGGAGGGCGGTGTCAGGGGGCACTGGGAGGAGGAGGAGGGCGGTGTCAGGGGGGCACTGGGAGGAGGAGGAGGGCGGTGTCAGGGGGCACTGGGAGGAGGAGGAGAAGGGCGGCGTCAGGGGGCACTGGGAGGAGGAGGAGGGCGGTGTCAGGGGGGCACTGGGAGGAGGAGGAGGGCGGCGTCAGGGGGCACCGGGAGGAGGAGGAGGGCGGTGTCAGGGGGCACTGGGAGGAGGAGGAGGGCGGTGTCAGGGGGCACTGGGAGGAGGAGGAGGGCGGTGTCAGGGGGCACTGGGAGGAGGAGGGCGGTGTCAGGGGGCACTGGGAGGAGGAGGACCTTGCGGTGCGGTCGGTGATAGGAGGACGCTCTGGGCTCTGCACGTTGGGGGTCTCGGTCCTCACCTCCTCGGGCCCCGGGATGCGGTGTCGGCACCAGCTGGAGGCCTGGGCCGGAGGAGACAGCATGACCAGGGCCGCCAGAACCACGAGAGAAACCGAGCTGCCCCGGGCCCCTCCGTCTCCAGCAGCCATGTTACCCCCTCCGGCCGCTCTAACCAGGGCGACGTGACGTCAGCGGGCACTTCCGGCGCCACGTGACCGGTCTCCATGGAGACAGCGGAAAGCGGGTGACGTCACAGCCGTGAGGATAGAAAGCGGGACCGGGAGGTCGGAGACGCTCAGTGACGCCCCGGATCCCCTGCGCTTCATATAGGCGCCCTGATCCGCGGTCCCGCTCGGCCTGCGCAGCCGGGGGACGATCCTCTGACATCTCAGACACCCGCTCCCCTGTGCCCATGAGGACCGGAGGAGGGCAGCAGCGGCCGAGACTCCGCGCCCAGGCAGGTTCACCAGCAGAGGCCGCCGCCGGCCCCGGGAGCAGCCTCGGATTCTGCCGTTAATCTACTGTATTTACATCTTCCCGGTCCTGCTCTGAGCGTCACTTTGCGCTGACGCGTTTCGGTCACACTGGGTGTCCTTACCCATAGCAGAAAGGAACACAACTGCTCTGCTCCTATAGGCGGCCCCTGGGGGTCACCAAACGCTGGTAACAGACACCTGAGCTGGGACCGGAACAAGCACCGAGGTCACCCTGGAATAAAGCAACGACGGAGACAAGAAACGGTGAGAAACAAGGATAAAAAAGCATGTGGATCATAAGGGGCACGAACTGGGCCGGACCCCCCAGGGGTGTGCCCCCCATAGAGAGGTCACGAACGTGGGGGCCACCCCGCACGGGATGTTTCCCCCATAAGAGGGCACTGAACTGGGGCCGACCTCGCACAGGGGTGTTCCCCTAGAGAGGTCACTGAACATGGAGCCGGACCTCGCACAGGGATGTCCACCATAGGAGGTCCATGAACGTGGAGCCGGACCTCACACAGGGTCACGTCCACCATAGAGAGGTCACTGAACGTGGAGCCGGACCCCGCACAGGGTTGGGCCCCCCTAGAGAGGTCACTGAACGTGGAGCCGGACCTCGCACAGGATTTTCCACCATAAGGGTCCGAAAGTGGGCCGGATCCAAGGGATGTCCCCCATAGAAGGTCCTGAACGTGGGCCGGGCCTGCACGGGGCCTCCCCATAGAGGGTCACTAACGGGAGCCGGACCTCGCACGGGGTGGGTCCACCATAGAGAGGGCACTGAACGGAGCGGGGCCTTGCAAGGGGGTGTCCACCATAGAGAGGTACTGAAAGTGAACCGGACCTCGCACAGGGTAGTCCCCTAGAGTGTCACTGAACGGGCAGCCGGATGCACAGGGAGCGGTCACCATAGAGAGGTCACTGAACGTGGAGCCGACCTCGCACAGGGTGTGTCCACCATAGAGAGGTCACTGAACGTGGAGCCGGACCTCGCACAGGGATGTGTCCACCATAGAGAGGTCACTGAACGTGGAGCCGGACCTAACACAGGGATGTGTCCACCATAGAGAGGTCACTGAACGTGGAGCCGGACCTCGCACAGGATGTGTCCACCATAGAGAGGTCACTGAACGTGGAGCCGGACCTCGCACAGGGATGTGTCCACCATAGAGAGGTCACTGAACGTGGAGCCGGACCTCGCACAGGGATGCGTCCACCATAGAGAGGTCACTGAACGTGGAGCCGGACCTCGCACAGGGTCACGTCCACCATAGAGAGGTCACTGAACGTGGAGCCGGACCTCGCACAGGGATGTGTCCACCATAGAGAGGTCACTGAACGTGGAGCCGGACCTCGCACAGGGGTGTGTCCACCATCGAGAGGTCACTGAACGTGGAGCCGGACAGCGCACAGGGATGAGTCCACCACAGAGAGGTCTCTGAACGTGGAGCCGGACCTCGCGCAGGGATGTGTCCACCATAGAGGGTCACTGAACGTTGGAGCCGGACCTCGCCCAGGGGTGCGTCCACCATAGAGGGTCACTGAACGTGGAGCCGGACCTCGCACGGGATGTGTCCACCATAGAGCGGTCACTGAACGTGGAGCCGGACCTCGCACAGGGTTTGGCGCCCCACCATAGAGAGGTCACTGAACGGGGACCCGGGACCTCGCACAGGGATGCGTCCACCATAGAAAGGTTTCACTGAACGGGGAGCCGGACCTCGCACAGGGGTGCGCCCCACCATAGAGGGGGTCACTAAACGGGGAGCCGGGGCCCCGGGCACAGGGATGCTCCACCATAGAGATCACTGAACGGGGACCCTGGACCTCGCACAGGGATGCGCCCCACCAAAGGGGGTCACTGAACGTGGAGCCGACCCCCGCACAGGGATGGGGTCCACCATAGAGGGGTTTCACTGAACTGGACCCGGGAAACCCTGGGCACAGGAGCTCCACCATAGAAGGTACTGAACGTGGGGGCCGACCCGCACGGGGATGCTCCCCCCCCTAAAAGGAAGGTCCCCGGAACGGGGGAGCGGACCTCGCACAGGGGTGTTCCAACATAGAGAGGTCACGGGGAACGTGGACCGGGGACCCCGCCCCAGGGTCGCCTCCCCATAGAGGGGTCACAAAACGGGACCCGGGACCTCGCACGGGGCCCACGTCCACCAAAGAGAGGTCACTAAAACGGGGAACCCGGGCCCTCGAACAGGGATGTGCCCCAACCATAGGAGGTCCTAAAACGTGGAGCCGGACCTCGCAGGGGGATGCGTCCCCATAGAAGGTCACTAAAACTGGACCCGGGCCCCTCGCACAGGGTCGGGGTCCCCCATAGAAAGGTCACTAAACGTGGAGCCACCTCCCCACGGGGAAAGTTCCACCATAGAGGGGTCACTGAACGGGGACCCCGACCTCGCAGGGGGGAAATGCCCCCAACCAAAAGGTTCACTAAAACTGGACCCGGGACCTCGCACAGGGTCACTCCCCCATAGAAGGTCACGGGATCCGGGACCCCGGACGTTACACAGGGATGTGTCCCACCAAAAGAGCGGTCACTGAAGGGACCGGACCTCGAAACGGGAAAGTGTCCCACCAAAGGGGTACTGAACGGGAGGGGAAACCTCGCACAGGGATTTTGTCCACCATGGGAGAGGTCACGAACGGGGGGCCGGGCCCCTCGCACGGGGGTTGTCCACCATAGAAGGTCACTGAACGTGGACCGGACCCCCCACAGGGGTTTGCCCCATCAAAAGAGAGGTCCACTAAAACGTGGACCCGGGCCCTTTCCGCAAAAAGGGGGGGCCCCCTCAAAGAGAGGTCACTGAACGGGACCCGGGCCCCTCCCCGGGATGTGCCCCACCATAGGGGAGGCCCATTTAACGGGAGCCGGACCTCGAAACGGGGGGTGGGGTTTCCAAACATAAAAGGGGTCACTGACGTGGAGCCTGACCCGCACAGGACCCTCCACCATAAGAGGTCACTGAACTTGGACCGGACCTCGCACAGGGGTGTGTCCACCATAGAGAGGTCACTGACGGGAGCGGACCTCGCACGGGGGATGGGGCCCCACCAAAGAGAGGTCACTGAACGGGAGCGGGAACCTCGCACAGGGTTTGTGTCCCCCATAAAAGAGGTCACTGAACGGGACCCGGGACCTCGCACGGGGAATGCGTCCACCATAAGCGGTCACTGAACGGGGGACCCGGACCTCGAAACCAGGGATGTGCCCCACCATAGAGGGGCCCACTGAACGTGGACCCGGGAAAACCCCCCCCGCACAGGGATGTTTCCACCATCCCAGAGGTCACTAAACGGGAGCCGGACCTCGCACGGGGTTTTGCCCAAAACCATAGAGAGGCACTAAAAGGGAGCCGGACCTCGCACAGGGATGTGTCCACCAAGAGAGGTCACTGAACGGGGACCCCGGACCCGCACGGGGTGTGTCCACCATAGAGAGGTCACTGAACGTGGACCGGACCCGCACAGGGAGTGTCCACCAAGAGAGGTAAACTAAACCCCGTGGGGGCCCGGACCTCGCACATGGGGTTTCCCCACCATAGAGAGGTCACTGAACGGGGAGCCGGACCCCCGCACAGGGTTTGTGTCCCCATAGAAGGTAAACTAACGGGGACCCGGGACCTCGCACGGGGGCCGTCCACCATAGAGGGGGTCACTTAACGGGGGACCCCCGGACCTCGCACGGGGATGTTCCACCATAGAGAGGCATTTGAACGGGGACCCCGGACCCGCAAAAGGGATGCTTCCACCATAGAGAGGTCACTGAACTGGACCGGACCTCGCACAGGATGTTCCCCCATAGAAAGGCCCATTTGACCTGACCGGACCCGCACGGGGTTCACGCCCAAACCAAAAGAGGGGTTCACGAAATTTGGAGCCGACCTCCCCACGGGGTGGTCCACCATAGAGGGGGTCACTGAACGTGGGGGCCGGACCTCGCACAGGGATGTGTCCACCAAGAGAGGCCCACGGAACGGGACCCGGGCCCCTCGCAAAAGGGATCGTCCACCATAGAGAGGTCACTAAAACTTTGAGCCGGACCCCCGAAACGGGGATGTGTCCACCATAAGGGGTTTCACTAAAACGGGGACCCGGGAACCTGCACAGGATGTGCCCCCCAAATAGAGAGGTCCTAAAACTGGGGGCCGGACCCGCACGGGGAAATTCTCCCCCATAAAGGTAAAGGGGAACGGGGGGACCCGGGACCTCGCAAAAGGGATGTGTCCCCCATAGAGAGGCCCACTGAAGGGGGACCGGACCTCCCCAAAAGGGATGGCCCAAATCATAGAGAGGCCCACTAAAAATGTGGAGCCGGACCTGGGCACGGGGAAATGCGCCCCACCATAAATTTCACTGAACGTGGAGCCGACCTCGGCACGGGGTTTTTTCCCCAATCATAAGAGGTCACGGGGAATGGGACCGGGGACCTCGCACAGGGATTTGTCCACCAAAAGGAGAGGGTTGCTGAACTCGTTCCTTTTTCCCCTCAGGGTTTTTTTCTCGTCCCCTTTCGTTGCTTTATTCCGGGGACCTCTCGCAGGGAGAGGAGCTGATGAAATAAAAGAAAGAAAACCTCATCGGGGGAGGAGGGGGGGGGAGGCTGATTTATAAAAGAAGAGACCTCATGGGTGGAGGGGGGGGGGGGGAGGCGGGAAAAAGAAAAAAAAAGTAAAAAAAAGAGAACCTAAATTGGGGGGGGGAGGGGGGGGAGGCTGATGCATGAAAGTAGAGAGACCTCATTGGGGGGGGGGGGGCTGTGAAAGAAAGTAAGAGACCCCCTTGGGGGGAGGGGGGGGGGAGGGCTGATGTATAAAAGAAGAAGACCTCATTGGGGGGAGAGGGGGGGACCCCCTGATGAAAGAAAGAAGAGAGCCCTCATTGGTAAAAGGGGGGGGGGGGGGCAGATTAGGGAAAGTAAAGGGGACCTCATTTGGGGATGAGGGGGGGGGGGGGGGGGGGGGGGGGGGGGGGGGGAGGGGGGGGGGGGATTTTTATAAAAAGGGCCATTTTCCCCTCATTTTTTCTTTTTTCCGGGGTGGGAATAGAATAAATATAGGGGGAGAAGCCAAAAATGATTTGTTTTGGTGTTTTTTTGGGCCCAGGGGGGCCGTGGCTTACGGGCCCAGGATGCCGTTCATCTCCGACCATTGGGTTGTTCCAGACAAAAGACTTTCTATCCCAGGGTCGTCTCTTACATCTAGTATTAAAAGCAAACCCGACCGGGGAACCCTGAGTAGGGGGGTTTTGTCACATCAGGGGCTCTGAAATGCTCTCCTTCTCGGCCTTTGGCTAAAATCAAGTGTTTGGGATCTGTTCCCTTTTTCAGGGAAACCCGGCGGTTTTTTGGAAAAAGGGGGCCGCTATAGGAAAGGGGTTTTGTCGGGGGAGAGAACCACACTGGGGTAAGGGGGGGGTGTACGGCGGTTTTCTTTAAAGATAGCACCGTTGGGGACTCCTCCCCCCCCCCCCCTTTCCCCCCAACGAAGCCAGGATTGGGTTGAGGGACTTAAAAACCCCAAGTGTGATGTGCCCCAGGGTTGACGACCCTGGGGGGGCCTTAACTCACTGGGGGGTGGGACCCCACTTGAGTTTTTGCACCTTTGCAAAGGGACTTTTTAAATTTCAATGTCCCCCCAAGCCCCACGTCCTTTTTCCCCGGGCTCCTGGCTAGGGAAATAGGGAAATTTTTTTTATTCCGGCCGATGTCCGGGCAGTAGCCACTGCACACAAACTCACTTATTTATTTTTTATGTCACGTGTTTTTCGTTTTTTCACTAAATTTTTTTTTTCATTTTTGGGGTCGGGACCCTTCTGGGACCCCCCCCCCCAGGTTTTAGGGGGGAATGTGTGGCCAAACAGGGTTTCCCTTTTTCCCCTGCAAACCCCCCGGGACCTTCGGAGGGCCCCACCAATGAGCACTTGGGGCGAAGTTTGGGTTTCCGGCCCTTCTGGACCCCCAATGTGCAAGCTTTTGGTTCCCGGGCCGCTTCGGCAGTTTGGACCCCCCCTCTCTTTTGGATTTGGGTACCTGGACTCACCCGGGGGGGAAAGGTTTTTTTTTTGGCAGGGGCCCTTCCGTTTCCTAAGAAAACGTTCCCTTGGTTCGATCTGCTTCGGGGAGAAACCTTTTGTGTGGTTTTACCCCCCTGCAGGGCCTTTTTGGGCCCCGGGGGGGGGAACCTTTTTTCCGTTTTCTGCTTTGGCAAGAGGAATACGTTGGGGGGTTTTTCTTGGGGCAGGACCCTTTTGGGCCCGGCGGGGACACTCTGCCCCTTTCCCCGGTATAAGGGGGCCCCAAATTAAATTTTTAGAAATGGGCCCTGCGATAGACCGTATCCTAAATGCACTGTTTTTGTGTGGCACCGTGTTGCATTTTTTTTTTTGTGCATTTTGGTGTATTTTGGCCACGTTTTTTTGGGCTTCAAAAAAAAAAAAAAAAATTCACGCTCTCCTAAAAACTGATCATTTGAACCCGGGGGGGATGTCTTCTGATTTTTCTTAATCCGAAAGTAGGAAAAAATGCACTTTATAGTTTTACATTTTCATTTTCTTTGTAAGCTGGGGGATACATTCTTGTGTTTGCGGCCGTGTGCTGCATGTGCTGATTATTTTTTGAAGTGGCTGCTTCCCTCTTGGTCGTTGGCTCCCATCCACTGTTTTTAATCAGAACACATCGGGCCACATGTATGAAATTTGGACTTTAAACACCAAATTTCATGCACCTAATAACGGCATAGACTGCGCTGATTTATAAACCTGTTCTACTGTGGGACAGAAATCAGGCGCATTCTAGCGCTAATGCAACACTTCTGGCTCAGGTAAATCACTTTGAAACTGGTTTTAAACCTTTTCTAGCCCGTTATGTGCCCCGGAAAATTTCCAAATTTCAAAAACTATAAAACTATAGCATCGACGGCTTTTAGTGTGGGCCCCGCCCCCGAGCGGGTGCTCTGTAATGCGCCTGAGAATGGCGTTCGGGAGGGTTTTCAGTAATGCGATCGGGAGTGCGCTAGATCTCAGGCTGAAAAGACGCTAGACTTCTGACGCATCCCCGTTCATACATATCGCCCATTGTGTCTGGGAGCTTTATTCCCTATGTGGAGTCGGCAGCGGGCATCAAGCAAGGTGAGGTGTTAGTGTAGGTTCCCCAACTGAACTGAGGTCACCTTGTCGCAATGGAGGGACCCTCATAATTCTGATAAAAATGCACGCTCAAGATCCTCAAGTTTTTATGTAGCCCAAAAGTAGCAGAAATGCCTTTTGAAATAATTTCTATCTTCGTTATTTGACCATCTCTTGGCGTTTGTGGAGCTGCCGATACGTTTTTGTGTTTGCGGCCACGTCCGCGCGCACCTACATCATTTTGCATGTGCTGAGCATTTTTTTTTATTTTTTTGCATTTTTTTTAAATGTAGCATCAAGCAAAAAAAAATAAAATTTACAGGCAAAGATTACATAGTAAATCTAGCTATGTAACTTGTGCTTGTTTTGCAGTCTGTGCCCTTGTTCCAAGGATTTCCCCTAATTTTCTCCGTCAGGAAAATAATATTGGTTCCGCACACCTTCATTATGTTTGTCTGTGAGGAGCCCAGTGGGGGGATTTTTGTTCCCATCTCATGTGGGTGCAGCTTAATATTTAAAGGGCTTGTCCGGGTCATTTATTCATTGTCTGGTATTTAAAGTATCTGTCAATCATATGACCAGGAAAGCGTTTCATCCACTGCAAGTAAACCATGAAGTCAAGCAGAGATCTTGAAAATGGCAGTGAATAGATACAGAATACAGTGCTTGTGTACCCTTTGGAATTTTCTATGTTTCTGCATATATTTGATATAAAACTATATCGGATGTTTACACGAGCCCTGAAAATAGAGGAAGAGAACCAAATCATACAGCTTAAAAATCTTAAAAAGTCATTTCTTTATTGAGGAGAATGATCCAATATCACATATCTCTGGAGCTTTAGGCTCACAATGTATTTCTGTTGTATTTCATAGATGGGGACACGGCTTAGTGTGTGATGCCGGGTGCACAAACAATGTGCCGAAATTTCTGTGCTATTAGTGGCATACGGTAAGCCAACTAATGGAAGATTTAAACATAGACCAGAAGGTCTAAACCTACGCAAGATTTATGAGCACTGACGTGTGGTGCATTGCAAGACCATCTAGTCCAAGGTTGCACTGTCTTAGAGTATTGATAAATCTGCCCCAATGTCTGGACCCAGCCTGGGATGGGATGACAGTGGGTGTGAGGGGTGACTTGTGTTATGTATAGGATTGGGATCAGTTTAAGTTTGTGTAGGGTATCATGGAACGAGGAGATTTTTGAGGAGCTCAGAAAAAGAATTATTGATGCTCCTCGAGCTGGAGAAGAGTTGTTGATGCTCCTCAGGCTGGAGAAGAGTTGTTGATGCTCCTCAGGCTGGAGAAGAGTTGTTGATGCTCCTCGAGCTGGAGAAGATTTGTTGATGCTCCTCGAGCTGGAGAAGAGTTGTTGATGCTCCTCGAGCTGGAGAAGAGTTGTTGATGCTCCTCGAGCTGGAGAAGAGTTGTTGATGCTCCTCGGGCTGGAGAAGAGTTGTTGATGCTCCTCGGGCTGGAGAAGAGTTGTTGATGCTCCTCGGGCTGGAGAAGAGTTGTTGATGATATTCAACAGGCTGGAAAATGCCACAAAAACATCTCTAAGGTGTTTGGACTCCACCACTCCATAGTTAGACAGATTGCATTCAAATAGAGGAAATTAAAGACCATTATTACCCGACCAGGAGAGGTCGACCAACAAAGATCTCGCCAAGAACAAGGTTTATACTATCCCTCAGGGTCATCTAGAAACCCAAGGTCATCTCTGAGCAACTGAAGGCCTTTCTCGCATTAGATAACGATTATCAGTCCACCATCAGGAGGACACTAACCAATAATCGTGTGTATGGCAAGACTGCAAAGAGAAAAAGAACAGTGCTGTTTGTCAGCAGTTTGTTGGAGGTCACCTGGAGAAGCCAGAGGATAACTGGGACAATGTTTTATGGACAGAATATAACTCTTTGATTTAAATAAGAAGTATTCTGTTTTGAGAATGGATAATGCTGCATCCAGCATAAACACCTCATCGCATCTGTGACACACAGTGGTGGTGGTATCATGGATCCTACCATCTGTGACACATGATGGTGGTTTTATCATGGTTTGGGCCTGTTGTACTGCATCTGGACCAGGACGGCCATTATCAATGGAGCAATGAATTCTGAATTCTACCAGCAAATTCTGTAGGAAAATGTCAGGACATTTGTCGTGGAGCTAAATCTCCAGAGAACATGACTCCTGGAGTGAGAACGACCTTAAGGGCTGGTTCACACGGCTTATACACACCGTAATTGCTGTACAGATTCCAATGCAATTACGGCACGGGGGCGGGGGGGCCGGCAGCCCACCGGCCCCATAGACATCCATTATCCACGGCGCGTATCCCACCGGGATGATGTGCACTTTCTCCCCGCTCAGCGTATTCGCCGAGCGGGGATGGGAGACGGTATCCATAGTTCTCTATGGCCATGTTCACACGGCTTAAAATGGGCCGTATTTCGGTCCATAATTACGCGCCGAAGTGCGCAAATTATGGGCTGAAAACGGCCCATTCATTACGGGAATCCACAGCTCTCATAGAGAACTATGGATTACGTCTCCTCTCCCTGCTCGGCGAATCCGCTGGGTGGGGAGATAAGTGACATGTCACTTACTAGCGGCGTATACGCGCCACTGGTAATGAATGTCTATGGGCAGTCGAAGTGCCGGTACCCCGCTCACTCCCCCGCCCCTGTCCACACGGCGTAATTGCGGGGTGTAATTACGTCCCGCAGTTAAGCCGTGTGAAAATAGCCTATGAGAACTGTGGATTACCGTAATGCCTGGGACGGATTTCAGCCGTATTGGAACGCAATACGGCACGCAATACGGCTGAAATCCGTCAAAAAATAAGCCATGTGAACATTGCCTAAAGGGGTTGTCTCACCACATTGTTTCATTGAGCCACCAGCTGCTTTCATTCATGCATTCTGTCCCTTTCTGGTCGGGCTGTGCGTAATTAGCATATAAGCTCTTGGTATTCAAACTTTTGCGAATTAGTCTATATTAGATAAAAAAAATCTCCTACCATATCCAGAGAAGCATCAGAGCTAAAGTAAACAGTAGTAATTAGTGTCTTTTGCCTGAAAGATCAGATGACATCAAAGCTCTCAGGCTGCTGGCGGTTTTGTGTCAGGACCTGTGTGATGATTGATATTATTCTCCCCTCCGATGTACCGTATATACTCGAGTATAAGCAGAGTTTTTCAGCACAAAAATGTGCTAAAAAGTCTCCCCTCGGCTTATACTCGAGTCACTGTCGGCGCTCAGGCGCTGCGATGGCCCGGGCACTGTCCGCGATCCCTTCACCTTTATGCGACTCCTCCGGAGCACATATAGGTGAAGAGATACCACTGCGGGGCACGAGCGAGCGCTCCCTGCTCCCCAGTGGCCTCCCGGGGGACCCCAACTGGCGGCCTCCGGAGCTCCCGGGACAGGCACGGGGTTCATCACGCGCCCCTGCGCGGCCCGAAAAGATTCACCCCCTGTGCCGGGAAAGCAGGAGAGCGCGCGGGAGGGGGGGACAGCGAGGAGGGGGAGCGGGGGAGGAGACGGGGGCAGCGGGGAGCCAGGGGGAAGTGGTTTTTTTTAATTTTTTTTAAAATGCCTCAGCCGGCCCCATACCTGCCTACAGCCCGGGCCCATCCTGCCCACAGCGCCCTTCCTGTCTACAGCCGCCCTATACCTCCTACACGCCTATACCTGCCTACATCCCCTTTAAAACCCGCCCTATACCTCCCATAGCCGGCCCAAAACCCCCTAACCGCCTACACTGGCCCCCATACCTGCCCATACCGGCCCCATACCTCCCTAAGCCGGCCCATACCTGCCACAGCCCGGCCCCATACCTGCCCTATACCTGCCCCACAGCCGGCCCCAACCCCCCTCGCGGCCCCCATACCCCCTACAGCTGCCTTTACCCGCCTACAGCTGCCTAACCTGCCACAGCCGGGCCCCATACCCCCTACCCCCGGGGCCTATACTGCCCCACAGGCCTATACCTGCCTACAGCGCCCTTTCCCGCCTACAGCGGCCCATACCTGCCCACAGCTGCCTATACCTGCCCAGTGCCTATACCTGCTACAGCCCGGCCCCCCTACCTGCCAAAGCCGGGTATACCTGCCACCCGCCGGGCCCCAACCCCCTACAGCTGCCCATACCCCCTACAGCCGCCCATACCTCCCATGGGGCCCCAAACCTCCTATTACCTGCTAGTGGCCATATACCTTTCCCTTTTAAACTGCTTATGGGGGGGCATATAACTGCCTATTCATGCCATGGCCATATAGGCCTTTTTGACATTACCTGATAAGGGGGCCCTATATCTCCTATAATTTCCTATGGGGGACATTTAAAATGCCATTAATTTTTTTGGGATCCCTTTTTTTTTTTTTAAAATTTACCCGTAGCCGCTCCTTTTTCCCCCCAGGCTTTTATCGAGTCAATAAGTTTTCCCGGTTTTTTTGGGGAAAAGTAGGGCCCCCGGGTTATACCCGGGGTTACTTATACTCAAGTGTTACGGGGAAAATCTTTCGGGGACAGATAGCGGGACAAAAAGCGCAGTTGAAATTTTTTACAAAAAACATCTGGGAAAAAAGAATTTAAGGCAAGTGCTCACCTTTTTTGGGTTACATTACCACGGTACAGCACGCAATAGAGTTTTTGTTGGCACTTTCCGCCTGTAGCTCCACGAGGGACGCCGAGGATAAGAGATAATAGAAATGGCTGCAAGCTGGATTAAAGCTCACAGTTACAAGGGATCGTTTTGCAGAGCGCTTAAATTAGAAATTAACTTGTCTGTATGATTTTATTGGGAATACTTTGACGATCTGAAGAAGCTGATGTGACTTTGGCGAAACGCGTCATGTATTCCCAATAAAATCATACAGACAAGTTAATTTATTGTCCGCAATACTTCAAGCGCTCTAGCAAAACGATCCCTTGCAACTGTGAGCTCTAATCCAGCTTGCAGCCATTTCTATGACCTGTGTGATGCTGTCATCCCTGCTATCAGATAAGACAAACAGCAGGGGAGAACAAGCAAACAGATCGGTAACTAGAGAAACCTGAGAGCTCTCAGAGGTGATGAAATCATTTGTAGCTCCTCAACAAAAAAGAAAAAAAAAGCAATATATTTGGAAAGCGTCTTCATTAAGTGTTCCCTAAATGTTGTAAGCGAATCTTTGTAGTAAGCCAATCCCTTTTAAGCACACAGGTTGTTCTAATACATCAGGGGTGTCACACTCTGGCCTGCCATGCAGTATGTTTTAGCTCACCAGACAATTTCATTTTTGTATTATGGCAGGAGTGTCACAAGGCAGTTTTATCTGGGGCCTGTGCCCCGGATAACACAGTCGCTGCCCAGACTCTGAGGTTGGCGGGTTCCAAGCCGCTGCTGTGAGCCCGGAGCGCCGACTGTCTCCGTATATGGGCACCCTATAGAAGCGCATACACTGCAACGCTGCCGCAGAACAGAGAGAAGAGCTCCCTTCCCCGCAGAGTACTCCGATGGGTCGCAAGTAGGCCTGCAGCCCTCTGGAGTATCCAGCACAGGCGGCGTGAGTATGTCATCACGCTGCCTGCTCGGTATAATGACGTCACGCCACCTGTGAAACAGGAAAGAGGGGAGGACTGTTAGTTTTTTATTTGCCCTACAGAGCTATCATACTAGGGGACCTATTATATGTTATAGGGGACTTTATAAACTACTTGCAGTGGCCCATACATACCTGTCTGCTTACTAATGGGACTTACAATTGAACCCAGCAGTCTCCATCCCCTCTATATAAAGCCCCATCTGCAGGTTTCTCCCTCCCTCTATATAAAGCCCCATCTGCAGGTTTCTCTCCCCCCCTATATAAAGCCCATCTGCAGTTTTCTCCATCCCCCTCTATATAAAGCCCCATCTGCAGGTTTTTCCATCCCCTCTATATAAAGCCTCATCTGCAGGTTTCTCTCTCCCTCTATATAAAGCCGCATCTGCAGGTTTCTCCCTCCCTCTATATAAAGCCCCATCTGCAGGATTCTCCCTCCCCTCTATATAAAGCCCCATCTGCAGGACTCTCCCTCTATATAAAGCCCAATCTGCAGGTTTCTCCCTCACTCTATATAAAGCCCCATCTGCAGATTTCCTGCTCCCTCTATATAAAGCCCATCTGCAGGTTTCTTTCCCCCCCTCTATATAAGCCCATCTGCAGGTTTCTCCCTCCCTCTTTATAAAGCCCCATCTGCATGTTTCCATCCTCTATATAACGCCCCATCTGCTGGTTTCTCTCCCCTGTATATAAAGCCCCATCTGCAGGTTTTTCTCCCGTTTTAGGTCAATTAGGAACCAAAATTATTTCTATTCCCCAAATGCAGAATAATGAGAGGGAGAATTTTTAAGGCATTTTTATTACTTTCTGTAAAGTCAGCAGTTTCCTCCATCTCATTAGTATTTGGTGGCTTTGCCCTTAAACGTAGGACTGGGTCAAACATTCTGGATTCTTCCACAAGCTTCTCACAATAGTTGGTGGAATTTTGGCCCCCTCCCTGACAGAAAATGGTGTCCCCGAGCCATGTTTGGGGGTCTCTTGTCGCTGAGCGTTTTTTTGGGGGTCTCTTGCTCACTGAGCCATGTTTGGGGGGTCTCTTGCTCGCTGAGCCATGTTTGGGGATCTCTTGCGTGCACCGGCCTTTCCAGCTTTGCCCATACATTTCCAATAGGATTGAGATCAGGGCTTTGTGACGGCTGCTCCAGAACATGGACTTGGTTCTCCTGAAGTCACTTTGTAACCAGTTTGGCAGCAGCTTCGGGTCATTGTCCATTTTTAAGACCCATTTCCACCCAAGCTTTAAAGGGGTTGTCTCATTACGAAGATCATAGTTTAAAATGAGGGGAACAAAAATCTAAGCATGTCCGTCCTTGGTTACCGTTAAGAAAGCGCTATGGTTTAAGAGAACGGCTGCTTTATTTGTACTTAGCGACGGTGTATGAGCCCAGGTGGGGTTACGCCCAGCTAATGTGGTACCAGCTGTCGGCCGAGCGGTATGTCCCACCCAGGTCGTGGACGAGAACGCGCAGGGGGATGAGGTCGCAGGCTTGAGCACATGTATAAGCAGCAGCATGCACGGACGAGAGAGAAAACCCACATCAATCAGAGAACACAGCAGTCCCATGCAAAATACATATGTAGAGAGAACAGCGTGCATGGACGAGAGATAGAGAGATCATGTGCAGTCCCACGTAAATCAGAAAGAGAACACAGCAGTCCCATGCAAATTAAATATGTAGGGAGAACAGCTGTACTGTGCAGTTCCATGTAAACCAATTTTGCAACACAGATCGGCAGTTCCACGTGCATATCATGTGCAGTCCCATGTAAATCAGAAAGAGAACACAGCTGTACACAGTCCCACGTAAAAAATTGCAACACAGATCAGTAGTCCCATGTAAATCTCGTGCAGTCCCACATAAATCAGAGAGAACACAGCAGTCCCTTGCAAATTACATATGGTGAGAAAACACAGCTGTACTGTGCAGTCCCACATAAAACAATTTTGCGCCACCCATGTAAGATGTGCAGTCCCATGCAAATTGCATACAGAAAGAGAACTGTAATGTGAAGTCCCCCGTAAAACAATTTTGTGACACATGTGCAGTCCCACGTAAATAACTTTTATGACACATATGTGCAGTCCCATGTAAGTCTCAGACATAGAACACAACTGTACTTTGCAATCCCATGTAAATCACCTTTGTGATATAGTTTTTGAGCCTATAGTTTTGGTCTGCAGATCTGTAGAGGTCAGAGGTGTAATAATCTGCAGGATATATCACCCATCTTTCCCAAAGTCCTGAATGTCATATGCCCATTCTAGTTACAAAGTATGGAGAGAGAAATGTAGACATACACCATCGAGTTACACTTCGCTTTTCACTTCCAATGATTCCAATGACCGCTGAGAACCTCTCCCTTCCCCCGGCTCACACAGAATGAGTCATCACATGCACAGTGTGGGGCGTCTGCAGAGAGTGAAGCTACACCCTGCTGGGAGGAGAAACACGCCCCGACATTTCATAAATTGTCCAAATTTTAAGAGGAAGATTGTGTTTCACTATTTAATTGTTATATTTAGTTATTTCTCAAAGGTTCCTTTATACTTGATAGGTTGCCGCTTATTAGCATTTATGTTCTGTTTCCTTTCTGTATTCCTTTTTTTTTTTTTTTTTTTAAATAAATTTTATTGCATTTTCAAACAGTTAAACAATAAACACATATCTCTGACATGTTATAGTGGTCATATCACATATTTGCTTAATCTCCGGGCCTGTGCCTGGAATATGGAGATAATACAGAGAAAACATCAATTTACAAGGGTATAAAAGAAATTAAATTAAACAAAATATCAACACTACCAAAGTGCAACTGCGTCCTATCTTCGTCTCACGCGCCCGTATGGTCTTTAATGGAACCTCATACTTAAGGCTAAAGTTCCTCAGACCTGAAGTCTCCCCAGCGTGCCCCCAATTCCCTCCCTACAGTACCAATCGGTATATTTGAACCTCTGCATAAGGGCTTCTATCTCTCTATCGGACTAGTGCGAGTCTATGAAGGTTCTCCAACGTCTGAAGACCCCTGGGGTTCGGGTCTCCTTACGCCTCTCTGTCTCCAGTCTGTCCGCTATGAGATAATCCTCCAGCTGCTTTATGACCCCGGAGATTGACGGGAGAGTGGGCTTCAGCCATAACTGCAAGAGGCTTCGTTTTGCTGCCAAAAGGGCAATGTGAACTATTCCCGGGATACCGGCGGAGTGGACTGACTCCTCAGAACCCTCTCCCCCATCCGTGTCCGGAGGCCTGGGGCAGTGGAAGATCAGGAGTTCATAATGTTTCTCTAGGGTGACCCCGAAGTGAAGCTGAATGTATTGAAGGATTGTGTCCCAGTAGGATTGTGTATAACTGCATTCCCACAGACCGTGCCATAGGTCCGTTTTATGTGTGCCGCATTTGGGGCAGTGCTGCAATCTATCGGGGAAGTTCTGAGAGGGGGGGAGATTGAAGGCGTAGATGGCGTTGTGTATTATCTTGAAGTAAGTTTCCCGCCAGGTCTCGCAGATGATGTGTTTCCGTATGCTCACCACACCCTTCGGGATCATATCTGGGATCTGGGCATTTCCCAATCGGCGGCTCCAGTAGTGGAATGCCTGAGAAGCTACCCGTTTCCTGCACCACCCTCTCATGTCCGCGTAGAGCCTCGATAGACAATATGTCTCCCTGTGAGTGGTGACAAAAGTGTCAAAATCATTAGGAATGGTCTCCTTGGAGACATCTCTTAGTCTCCCATTACAGAAATAGAAGAGCTGATAGGCAGCCAAAAGCTGTGATTTGGGTAAGGAGAACCTCTCGAGCATCTCCAGGGGCTTTAGCCATCTCCGAGAACTCACTTGCATTAGCTGTCCCGCGTTGGCCAGACCTGCCTCCCTCCACTTCCTAAACATCGGATTGCTCTGACCCAGCGGAAACTCGGGGTGGTCCCAAATGGGCATGTCCTTGGAGAGAGCGAAGGAAAGGCCTAAGCGTTTCCTCAACTCTTTCCAGGCCATAATTGTGTCTCGGAACAGGGGGGACAACTTAATCAAAGAGGGCAGCTTAGGATACCTGGTATGGAGCAAGGCTGTGGGTCCAAGGCGCATTAACTCTCTTTCTAATTCCCAATTCGAGAAGCGGGAGTGACCCCCAATCCAATCTAGCATGTGACGAGTCAGACAGGCCAGGTTATAACCCCTAACATCTGGGAGATTCAGCCCACCTGCCCTGACTGGCAGGATTAGTTTATGTAGCGCAATACGGGGTTTTTTTCCCTGCCCATATAAATCTGGAGAAGCATGAGTTAATGTGGTTGATGTCTGTATGTTTGAGCAGGAATGGGAGGGTCTGTAGGGGGGTATAGCAGCTGTGGGAAGCAGACCATCTTTATGGCGTGACATCTACCGGCAAGTGACAGTGGCAGTGAGGTCCAACGCTTCAGGTCCTGGGAGATTTTATTTATAAGAGGGGGAATATTTAACTTATACATCGAGTCCGGAGTCCGACCCACCTTGATACCCAAGTAGGTGATGTGTTCCTGAGCCCGGGTAATGTCTAAACCCATGTTCGCCCACTGGGACTGTGATAGCTTCGGGCCAATTTCTAACAATTCACTCTTGGACACGTTTACTTTATACCCTGATAGCGTGCCGAAATATCGCAGCAACTCCAGCACTGGAGAGAGCTGGGTCAGGGGAGCAGACATAAATAGTATGAGATCGTCTGCAAACAAAGCGGTCTTCACCTCTTTGTCTCCTATCCGGATCCCTGAGAAGAGGTCAGAATCCTCAAGTACCCGTGCCAAGGGTTCTAAGGCCAAATTAAAAAGTATGGGGGAAAGCGGACACCCCTGTCTTGTCCCTTTATGAAGGGGGATTTTTGGGGGAAGGAAACCTGGAGTATGATTTTGGGCTGTTGGGGCATCATAGATGGCAGAGAGGACCGACCTAAACGTCCCTGTAATTCCCATGGTGTCCAGGACAAACCAAAGCCAGTCCCATCGCACGTTATCAAAGGCCTTTTCTGCATCTAAGGCCACCAGGACAGGCCTCTCTCCTGGCAATGGTTTGTGTCGGACCCTTTCCAATACCGCTAGCACTTTCCTGATGTTTCCCACCGCCGCTCTTCCCTTGATGAAGCCCTTTTGGGAGGGTCCAATCAAGTGCGGCATATAACACGCGAGATGATCAGCCAGTATCTTCTGGTCAATGTCTATGAGGGATATGGGCCTATATGAAGCAGGAAGCAGCGGGTCTTTCCCTTTCTTCGGGATAATTTTAATGTATGCGTTTTTTTGATTCTGGGCGAACAGGCTCATTATGCAGTATCGAGTTGTAGTAGTCGGTGAGGATGGGGGTGATCTGATCACTCAGGATTTTGTATACCTCCCCAGAGAACCCATCAGGTCCCGGGGCCTTGCCTGCCTTCAAGTGGCGAATAGCCATCTTGACCTCCTCCTCAGTTATGTCCGCATTCAGTTCCTCCCTCTGGAGATCTGACAAGTGCGGCAATTTGACTTTGGAGAGGAATCGCCGTCCATCCTCTGCTTGAAATTGACCCTCTGATGAGTACAATGTGGCATAAAATTGTCTGAGCGTGTCATTAATCCTTACCGGATCAGTGGTAATGGTACCTTCCGGTGTGCGGAGAGCTTGAATGTGCGCAGGTTTGTAGGCCCCTTTCAGTAGCCGGGAAAGAAGTTTCCCGGATTTGTTTCCGTACCTGAAGAGTGTGGAGTGTAAGTGTGACCTATATAGTTCCTCTTTACGATCCGCCCAAAGGTCAAACTCCCGCTTGGCCTGTTCCCATTCCCGTTTGGGTTTGTCAGAGCTTTCCCCAAGGAAGGTCTTATAGGTCTCCCTAACCTTTTCTGAGGCGGTCAAATAGGCCTCCTTCAGCTTGCGTTTGTAAGCGGAGGTATAGGCTAAAACCCTTCCCCTAAGCACCGCTTTTGCAGTCGCCCAATAGAGTGAGGGATCGTCCCGGTGGGACTGGTTGTCAGAAGCATAGGTCATCCACCAACCCCTGACCATCTCAGCAAAAGTATCCGTTTTTGCAAGGTAAGAAGGAAACTTCCAAATAAAGTCTGCACCTCTCGGAAAGAATTCCATCAAATCCACAGAGATTGGGGAGTGATCAGAGATGACCATGTTCAAAATTCTGGCATTTTCAATTCTAGTTTGGAGGGTGTCAGATACCAGAAGATGGTCCAACCTAGACCACGACTGGTGAACCGGGGAGTAATAGGTGTAAGTATCCGCTCATCAGAGATTCCGCTCCCTCCAACATCCGTGGAGATTAGTGGCGGTCCAAGGTGGCGTGAAACTCCCTTTTCAGACTTGGAAATGACTTTTCTGCCTGCTGGGATGTTGGCCCTCCCCTCCTATCCTCCACCTGGTCTAAGACCGCATTCATGTCTCCTCCAATAATTTGGCATTGATTTTGATCGGCACAAATCCTCTCCGCTAACTCCCTAAAAAATACCCGGTTCTGACCATTGGGTCCATAGATATTAAAGATGCTTAGGTCACATTCTCCCACTTGATTACTAAGTGCGAGACTCTCTTCCCTCAGTGTCGTGTTCGGTGGTGAGACCAGCTCAAAAGGGAAATTTTTATGAATGAGCGTGACCACCCCTGCCTTGCCACACGTAGACGGGGAGCCAAAGGCGTGACCCACCCACAGCTTCTCCAACCGCTTAATGTCATCAGCCTGCAAGTGCGATTCCTGTAGGAGAACCACATCAGGGCGAAGTCTCTTTAGATGCCGGATCACCTTCATCCGTTTATTCGGGGAACGGAGCCCCTTTATGTTCCAGGAGATGATCCGCATGTAAAGGGTATCTCTATGTGGGAGAGCTGCGGGTTGGCACTTAATATGTTAGGTGGACTCAAAAATTTTTGGCAGATCATCGGGGGCATCGAATTAGAGCATGGAAGATGGACGCAGTAGAACACTGACAAATTTAACAAACTAGTAAACTGGCATAACAGGCATGCAAACATTTGCCAACCGGCAGAAATGTAAAATAACGCTGAAGGAGGGCTGTTACATGCACCGCCTTCAGTGCGTTGGAAGGACTTCCTTTTTTCCTTCAGCATGAAACACCCTAAGTGAGAGACAGTACCCACCCTCCCCCACCGGCAAAAACCTTAAAGCTACTAGAATTTTCTAGAGTTTTCTAGATTGGCCTATGAACAATTATAAAGGAAGTTACATCTCAAAACAGTCGAAAAAGACCCCTGTGATACTCCACGTCCCTTCAACTAAGGAAAATGATGGGAACAACTCTTGGGTGCAGTCCGTACAACCAGCACTCCCCAAAACCTGATCCTCGTCGAGCAGGTCCGTCAGTCCCCTCAGTCCGGAGTAGAGTCCCGTTGACGCCTCTGTCTCGGCTGGCGGCCTTCTTTAAAATGTCTTTATTAAGCAATACAAAGTTTAGGACATTCGCAGCGATTGAAATACAACTTGCAGATTATCAAAAAGGTTCAGATTTAGATATGTTATATCCTTTACACTCTGTACCACCTATTTTCTATTTTATATAAAACAAAACAATAAAGAAGACAAAAAAAGGAAAAGGACGTGTCTATTAGAATCCGTCCGAGCCCCTATTTTGCGGACTCACACCCACTCCTTTGCGCCGAAGTCGCACTGCCTCCAGACGCCAACATCGTGGAGCAAACCATCTGAACGCAGGCGACCCCGGGATACATCGAACTGGCTGCCCTCCCTGTTAATATAGCTAGGATTGCCAATCTTGGCCTCTTCTTTAGCATTAGGCCATCTTAATGATGGAGAAGACAGAAGCCGCATGAGTACAGTATGCATCATTAGACTCAGACAAGACACAGACACATATTATTATTATTATTATTTTATTTTAAAGCGCCATTGATTCCAGGGCGCTGTACATTCGAGGGGGTTACATACATTACATAAGTCAAACGAGTACAGTGATAAGGGATAATGACAATTGGCACGACAGAGGGAGAGAGGACCCTACCCGCGAGGGCTTACAATCTACAAGGAGGGGGAAAGAGACAGTAGGTGAGGGGCAGACATGGGTGGGGCGGAAGTAGTGTCAAGTTTAGTGAAGGTTATAGGCAAGCCTGAAGAAATGGGTTTTCAGGTTGCTTTTGAAGCTGGTGAAAGTGGAGGAGAGTCTGATGTGTTGGGGCAGTGAGTTCCAGAGTGTGGGTGAAGCACGGGAGAAGTCTTGGAGACGGTTGTGTGAGGAGGAGCTGATAAGGGGAGAGCAGAGGAGAAGGTCCTGTGAGGAGCGGAGAGTGCATGGGGGGAGATATTTGGAAATTAGGGCAGAGATGTATGGAGGGGAGAGGTCATGGAGAGCCTTGTAGGTCATGGTTAGTAGCTTGAAATGAATTCACTGGGCAATGGGAAGCCAGTGAAGGGATTGGCAGAGGGGAGAGGCAGGAGTAGCGAGGAGAGAGGTGGATAAGACGGGCAGCAGAGTTAAAGATGGATTGGAGGGGAGCGAGGGTGCTAGCTGGGAGGCCACAGAGAAGGATGTTGCAGTAGTCTAGGCGGGAGATGACAAGGGCATGGACCAGCATTTTTGTAGTGTCATAGCCGAGGAATGAGCGGATGCGAGAGATGTTTTTCAGGTGGAGGCGGCATATCAACATAACAACATAACAACAAGTGCTCCACTCTCCGGGCCCACCCCCCAGCCCCAGCTTTTAACAGCAGGGTCGCTCCATATAACACCCCGTATCTGATATCTACATCTCGCCTTGTTTTGTAAGGTGGAGCCCCTAATTGCCCAATATCCAATTAGGTGGCGGATCAGAATTTCTCATCATCAGAGCAAATTGAAGCGTCAGCTCCCCTAGAGTGGTGTCTCACCTATTAGTATCTGTTCTTGAAACCATGTGGTAAGACTAAAGCATTCTTTGATGGCGTCTCGTATTCTCTGTGGAAGCAAGGGAATAAAACTACCCCAGACTTGGAAAAACTTTTCGACATGGGTCTCCTTTTTACCTGAGGCCTCTACCCAGTCCATTTTCAATATGTAGGACAGTTTGTCTAGAAACATCTTGAAAGGGGGTGTGGACTCGTGTATCCATGTGTTTAAGATAGTTTTAATACCCGCTGCGGAGATCATATATAGTAATTTCCTGCTTCCAGATTCACATGGAGTCGCATGAACATCTATATGGCCAAATATTGCCCATAGGGGGTTGTTCGGGACATAATTAGTTAGGTGCGTTCTTGTAAATGTCATCACCCGCTCCCAAAGTTTGGGAATCCCCGGGGCAGTCCAAGGCAGGTATATCTGCCCCCGGGGGCACCACATCGGGCGCCACTACTTTTTTTTTTTTTTTTTTTTAAACATATTTTTATTATTTTCAACATCATAAGAGTGTAGGTGAAATACAAGAAGAAGTACATGTACATATGCCATATTACAAGTAATAGTTTTGCGACAACATAGTAGTACCTGACATGGACAATAGCTAAATTCAGTCTCTGGTCTAGCGTCTATAAGAAATTCTGTTTCTTGAAGCTGTTATGCACCAATTGCAAATGACATTCCCATGAGACATGTGGGCATAAAAAGGGGAAAGGGAAAAAGACAACATCACAACTTGGACAAAATAGGAAACTTTTTCCGCCAGAGGTTCAGTGTTTGTGCAAAAAAAAAAAAAAAAAATAGATTGAAAATTAAATCAAGCGGTCCATACTGTTGAATATTTTGATAGTATCCTATGGTTTCCCCAGGGCCTTCTAGGGTTTGGGTTCCCTAGTTGGCGATGGTACTTATTTTAAAGTCCCCCAGCGTATTAGTCATTTTCCCCTTTTAAAATTCCATCGGGTTTTTTGAAAGGGGTTTTACAAGGATTTAAATCTCCCCCCTGTCTAGAAATGCCTTAATAAAAAGGGGTTTTCCGGGGAAAAAAATCTTTGGGTTTTTGAATAGCTTGAGGATTCAGTCCCCAAAAAGCGGTCATGTAAAGGGGGTTTGTGTTTTCATGGATAAGGCACGTGTTTTGTTTCCCTCAGGGAGTCGTGGAATGAGGGCTTTGGGCGTGAAGGGGAGCGCAAACCTTCCTGAGTTTTTTAAGGTGAGAAAGGGATTTCAAAGGCTGGATTTGGGACAGGACCAATGTGTGTATCATTTTGGTTTTGAGCTCTCCAATTTGGGACATCCCAAAGATACGGTTGGGGGAGAGTGGGGGGGCGTTAAACCAAAGTGGTTTTGTATGAACAAAAATGCGTTTCTCCCCCACTTTTATTTATGACCGCTTTCAATTTGGTCCGCCTTTGGACTGACCCCGGCATTGCGGGCGGAAAGATTTTTCCCAACAGGAGAATACCCTGTTTTCCCATATTTTGAGGTTCAGTTCCCTAAAGCTTATTATAAATGCTGAAAGGGGTGAAGGGCTGTGCGGGGCCCTTATCGGTCAAAACATATTAGCTGGGATTCCATTTTAGGCGGAAACTCTGTTTTAAAAAAAGTCATAACTTGCCCATAATTTAAAGAAGTGGGGGGATGGAAACCTGGTAAGTTCCTTGTATTTCTTGAAATGACATAAACCCCGTGAGTTTTTTTCCACTCCGTTTAAAAAAGGCCCCCCGATTGAAAATACCTTCGCCTCCCCACAGCAAGTTGTGGCCTATCCTTGACGGAACCCCGGGGGTGCCCCTAAAATGGGCTTGTTTACTTTACCCGGTGATTAAATAATTTGAATGTCCTCCAGGTTGCTATGGTGCCCCCTCTTTAGTATAAGACCTAAGTTCTTTGGTATATTCGCGTATCTGGTATGCAATAGGGCCGTAAGGTCCCATGGCGCTGCCAGACAGGCTTCTAAGGTATAATTTGAGTAGTAGGACGTCCGCTTCACCCAGTCACTACAATGTCTAAAAAGACAGGCCAGATTATACTTGCGGAGGTCTGGCAGGTTTACCCCTCCGCACTGTTTAGGAAGCATGAGTTTAGACATAGCGATCCTCGGCCTTTTGGATGCCCATATGAATCTGGAAAAAAAAAGGGTTAATTTTTCAGGGGTTGAGTGTTTAGTAGAAGAGGGGGTCGTCTGCATGGGTAAAGAAATCGGGAAGCTAAACATGGTATTAAGGAATCTCGCCTTTGCGAAAGGGGGAGGGCTAGACCACCTATGTAGTTCTCTTGTGATTTTCAGTATAAGAGGGGGATAATTCAGATGATACAGGGACTCTGGGGATTTGCCTAGAAGGATTCCAAGGTATTTGATAGAGGATTTTGCCACAGACAGAGGGTAATTTGGATCTAACGCCCACTGGGGATTTTGTGGTAGGGGGAGTTTTGATTTTGATCTTAATCTTGAAACCCGAACACTCTCTAAAAATTCGCAGTTTGGAGTAAGGGAGATGGTTTTTCTCTGGTTTCCATAAAGAAATGACATCGTCTGCAAAGAGAGCTAGCTTCAATTTTGGCTTTAAACTGATGCCCCTTGAAAAATATCGGGCGAGAGTAGGAGTTTTTGCTAGGGGCTCGAGGGGTTGGTTTTAAAAAAGGTAAGGGGAAGGGGGCATCCCTGCCTGTTCCCCGGTAGTGGAAAAGTTTGGGGGAGAAAAACCCCGGGAGGCAGATTCTTGCTTGCGGCGATTGGATAATGCTGATAGGAAGGTTTATAGGACCCCTTTTGGCCCAATTTTGTCCAAAAAACCCCGGTTCAGCCATCCCCCGTCCAGCATCAAAAAACTTTTTCGTATCCACGGTAATTGTGCTGGGTGCGGGGGGTGGGGGTTCCCCCTCACTTCGTCTGCCTGGGCACTTTCCTCACGTTTTTGACAGCTGACCTCCCCCGGCAAAGCCCCCTGGTGCGTTCTTAATTTTGGGATTACGGAGCCAGGGGTCGCCATAATTTTTCACTAATAATTTTTAGGTCACATTTATCAGGAGATAGGGCCCATACGAGGAGGGGTGGGGGGGGTCTTTACCTTCCTTGGCCAGTATTTGATTGGGGGGTATTCATTGATTTTGAAATGGCCGTCCCGATGGGGGAATTTTAAAAAGGGCCTTTTAGGGTGGGAGTATTGGCCTTCACTGACTTAAAGAATCGCCGGTTAAAAACCGTCTGGGCCGGCGCCTGTTTTTTCTGCAGCCTCGAGAATCGCTATTTCTATTTTACAAGCTTATAGGGCACAATAAAGACTCCCACTCTTCTATTGCTGATAGTCCTGGCCAATCGTACTCGATTCAACATTCCCTTGAGCTTCTGGTTCATTGAGGCTCTGCTCATCAGTTATAGAGGTTTTGATAGAAAGGAGCGCAAAGGACTTCTACAACCTCCTCCTTTTTTTCCTGGGACTATTCCCTCGGCGGTTTGGAGCGCTGGTATTTGAGACCGTGGCGGGTACCTCTGGCCTAATCTTGCTAAAAATTCTGCCTGGCTTATTGCCATTAGCGGAAGAATTGTGCCTCACAGATCGAGATTTTCTAATAATTGTTCCCTTCTTTCCACCCATGTTTCATATTCTTTCCTGCGTTCGTCAACCAGTTATGCTTATGCTCTTCTGAGGGGGACGATAAAGAAAGTAGGTATGCTTCCCATAAGTATGCTGACATAAGCATAAGTTCTATTTCTTCTCCTGTGTCTTCTCCTATAGCCTGAGACATATGATAATTAACTTTCCTCGTAGCACAGTTTTTCGCCCGGTGTCCAGTACTCACATTTGGGGGCGTTGTCTTGTGTGTTATATTATGTAGATTGCGAATTCCAGCCTCCACCCCTGCAGGGTGACACTAAAGTCTTCATCTCTAGCCAGAAAAGTTGGGAAAATTAATAACCTTCCAAATTTTACTTCTGTAACCTCGTTTGTATTGACTCTTGGAGCATCAGGCTGACTGGTGAGTGGTCAGAGATGACCAGATCCCCTATCACCACATCCTCCACCCTGGGAAGCAGGGCCATTGCAGGTTTGTGAAACATATAATAAATCCTAGATCAGAACCATTGTGCGGTGGGAGTAGTGGGTGTTACTCACTTCCATCACTGGGTTCAAGGTGCGCCAGGAGTCCAATACACCTAGCTTTTCAGCAAATAACGAGAGGGGCGATGAACTTGTGACTGGGCTATGGCTACGGCTCATTGCTCTCTTTCTATCTTCTATCTGGGACATGACTGCATTAAAATCTCCCCCAAGGATCTTACGGTCAGTAGGGTCCCCCATAGAATCGAGGACAAGGTCCCTCAAGGACAGGTGGGATTGTTGGTGTTTGGGCCGTAAACATTATGGAAAGAGAGAAGTTCCTCCCCCCACTGGACCCTAACATTTACCCATCTGCCCTCCTGATCATTTTCATGGTGTATCACCGGACCCTCGCAACTCTTCCCTATTAGAATCAAGCACCCGCCCTTGTTATTTATTTGCTGGTGAGCAAAAACACCCGTCCACCATATACCGTTTGCAATTACATACACTAATCCTCCCTAGAATGGTGAGTTTCTTGCTGGAGGGCTATGATATGCATTTTCAACCTCTTTAAGTCTATAGAGGATCATTATGCGTTTTGCCTTGGGAGGCGTAGGGCCTTTAAGTTCCAGGTTATTATCTCTAACCGGTTGTAAAAGGCCTAGTTGGACATAGCGGCCTCGGCAGGAAATAACTAAAAAAAAGACAAAAAAAAACACCACGTTACTTCAAACAAATCATCTAACTGTTGGTCTACAGACCAGGAGCACTCTGGGGGAAAGGAAAGGGAAAAATATTCCTCCCTCAGTAGAAAGTGCCATAAGACTTCACTTTTTTCCATCTGGAGAAAGGCGCACTTATCAAATACTAAGAACAGAAAAATTGCATGATTCTCGCACGGCGGGCGAGATAGGGGCAAAAAAAAAAGGTTAACATACCTACTTAGAAAATACTATGTCTAGAAGGTGACATCATAATAACTCACATATAGTCATTAAAATGAAGTGTCGGCTCATATTCTGGGCCTCATAGAAATAGGAGCGTGAATACTATTTCAAGTCTCCATCTTTGGAGGATAGAACGCTTTTCTTTGCTCCTTCGGGGATCATAGCTTGGGCTGCATGTGCCTCTTCATCTTCCGATTCGGAGTTATCTACGGCAAGGAGCTGAAATCTGGAGGATGTTGGCAGTCTGGCTAGCGTCATAGGTGAGGGCGGTGAGGGCGTCTCAGACTCCAGTAATTTCAGTCTGTCTAGATAAGCTCTCGCCTCTGTCGGAGATATGAACGTTGAAATGTTTCCATTTTTATGGAAGATTTTTAAGGTTGCCGGGTATAGCAGAGCAAATTTCATTTGGTTGTGAAATAATTGACTGGCGATGGGGGAGTAAGCCTTGCGTATTTTTTGACTCCACAATCGGGAGGTAGAGTCCTCAAAGATTTAAAAAACTCTTCGGCCTTGAAGTTGATGGTCTCTCTTTAGCCCTTCTGAAGGCCCTCAGGATTGCTGTTTTGTCGGTGAAAGTCTAGGTACTTTCACTATGACCTGACGAGGTCTTTCCTTCAGTGAACCGGGATGCAATGAGTTTTCTGCGGTTAGTATCTCTACTGCGAAGGGTCTGGCCGAGGCGATGGGTCTCTCTACCTTACATGGGCCTCTGAGACCAAGGGCTTACCAGGCAGGTCGTCGGCTCGCACAGAGCCACCACGTCTCTAGCAGAGGGATACATTCTGAAATGCGGACTATTTCGCAGTTGTTCCTTTGGAACGGTTCGCTCCAAAGTCTATTTAGCTTGGCGGATAATCTTTCATTCTCTTGGGTGATATCTAGAAGTTGAGTGCGCGTTCTGTCGGCTTCATCTCTCAATTTCCTGTATCAGGAGTATCATGTTCATCCAGACGATCCGCCCTGCGCCACGTAAATCTGATTTTGAACCTGGGGTGACATGCTGATTCTACTGTGACGCAAAGGGGATGGCTTTTATGTCGCCCGAGATGCGTTTTGCAACTTCCGCCGCCAGAGCTTTCAAACTGGAACTAGGGAGGTCTTGTGTCGTTTGTGTTCCCCCCTGCACATTTAGATTGATGGAGATCTAGGGAGTTCACCGCCCCCGGGGCTGGGACTGGGTCTTGATGAGGTGGGGTTGGAATATCCCAGTCTGACGCTGGGGCGTATTCTTCCAGGGTGGCATGTTCGGAAGCTTCCTGGGGAGGAGATGCTTGGGACCTGTCCCCTTTCCCTGGCTGTTTGGTGGCTTTAGCACGTCCCATTTTGTATAGGAACTTTTCCATGCACTATAGAGAAGTAAGTATAGAGAGTGACGGGGTGCTAAGTGACTACTCTTATACGGCCTCGTCTGAGCACTTCTTCTTTAGTTGGTGGAAGTATCTGTGACAATAGGCGTTGGCTGGGGTGAGTGCAGTGGTTGGGAGGTACTTATAGCCCCCAAGTCCGTAGCCTATAGGAGAAGGGCCTGGAGTGAGTTGGCAATGTGCCGGAGATTTAAAGTTTCAGATGTTAACTAACCCGGCACCTTGTTGTTCTGCAACAGAAGGCAGGGTAGGGCAGTATTACTGTTATATAGCCTTAAAGAGTCCAGCGTTTAGCAGAGTGGAGAGCAAATATCATAAAGTCACTGGGCTATGGGTTATAGATCGGTGGATCCTCAAGGTGTCGTCCCCTAGTATGATAGGCTCAGTATCTTCTTTATCGGGCTCTTTGACTTTAGCTGTCTTGCGTGAGGTCTTGCTTGGAGCCCCTCCAGTTAGATAACGCTAGAAATCAAGGCCACCTAGCTTTTAATCAGGTTGGGGTGAACCTGCAGTAATTTAGGAGAGAGACTAGGGGGGGCTAGTCATTAGTTGTTCATCAGTAAGCAAAATGAGCAGCATGCGTTGCGCGATCACTAGGCGTGTATCTGTGGGACAGTGGGCCCTTTAGGGATAGGGCAGTGTCGAGGTGCAGTAGGCTGATGGGCCTGCCTGTGCTCAGTGGGTAGATATTGAAGTTAGCGGCAGCTGCTGTGGAGATACAGATCTGTGGCAGACCTGCACTGTATAACAGAGTGCTTTTGGTGAGGGTTCCACGCAATTCCCACTCCTATGCTGCCTGCAGGGTCTCCTCTATAGGGCCAGTTAACAGCTTCTGGTCAACAGTTACAGTCCAGTGAGGCGCCACGTGAGAGGTCTGGCAGAATGAGTAGCGGTGGGGGCCAATACAGTTACTCACAGTTCCTGGTGTGCGCCTCGTGTCTGATGAGCCTAGCTAGGCTCGCGACGGATCTGCCGCTGGCACTGGGTCGCAGATCTCTGCCTGCTGCTTGCGGCGGGCCTGCGCGTCTCCCCTCAGGTGCTCGGCGGGGACTTGGAATTCTGCTGCTTCCGGTCCCCACGTGCCCGTATGGGGGCGAACGGCCCCTTTTTCCCCCCTGTGTTCCCCGGTTCCCGGGGTCCCGGGGCCTTCGCTGGTTGGGGGGTCTCGGCCGGGTGGACTTCCCTGTCCAATGCGCCCGTCAGTGCCCGGTCCCGCCTTCTCTGCGGTCTTCCTCTACGCGTAGTCCCCGCCCGCTCTGCCCCTCAGCGAGTCTTCCAGGTAACACCGTCCTTGGAGCCACGTTCTTGGGCGGTTTGCGGTATTTCTGCCCGGTAAATCTTGTCGTTGCCCCCGCCGCCCCGGGTTCTTGGGGACTCTCCAGGTGGCGCGGAACGGAATTTAAAAAATTTTAATTTTGAAGTGGAGTTTCTTTAAGAACTTCCTATATGGGTTACAATGGCCGGTTGTCCCTTTGTTCTGAGAAGATCACAGGCCGTCTTTGTTTTTAAACAGATACTGAAAACCGGGGCTACAATGTAAGTCATAGTTGCCAACTTTTGAAAATGGAAAAAGAGGAGACGAAGAGGGGTGCGTGCCCGGGCAAAAAAATTGAAAGGCAGCCCCTTTTTTTAATTGCCCTTTCCCCCTTTAAAACCCCCCCACTTACCTAACTGCATAATGGTTTTGGGAAAAAAGCAGGTAGTGCCTTATGCCAGGTGTGCCCCCCATAAACCCGGTAGTGCCCCTTACAGGGAGGTAGATGCCCCTTGTACCCGGGAGTGCCCCTTTGTTGCAGGTGATGCCCCCCTTTTTTGGCCGGTAGTTCCCCCTTTAGTTCCAGGTAGTTCCCCCTTTAGAAGCCAGGTTGTTTGCCTCCCCCTGTAAGCCGGGAGAGCCCCCCTCTGTAACCCGGAAATTGCCCCCCCCTTAAGCAGGTAAAGCCCCCCCCTGAAACCAGGGGAGGCCCCCCTCTGTAAGCCCGGTAGTTGCCCCCCCCCTTTTAAAGCGGTGTTGCCCCCCCTCGTAAGCCCGGTGTTGCCCCCTCTGTAAGCCCGGTAGAGCCCCCCTCTGTAAGCAGGTAGTTTTCCCCCCCCCCTTAAACCAGGAAGCCCCCCTCTGTAAGCCCGGTAGTTGCCCCCCCCCTGTAAGCAGGAGTTGCCCCTTTGTAAGAAGGTTGTTGCCCCTCTGTAAACCAGGGAGAGCCCCCCCCTCTGTAAACAGGTGTTGGCCCCTCTGTAAACCGGTTTGCCCCCCTTGTAAGCCAGGGAGTTGCCCCCCTAAATAAAAAAAAAATATAAAAAAAATCCCTCCCCCCCCCAGGTCTGCAGCCCCACGATTCCCCAGCGACGCAGGGAAGGGTGGCCCCGCTCCTTTTCCCCCGCGCGCTGAAATGTTGTCGGCGCACACACGGCGTTACATACAGGGGGGGGAGGGAGGGGGGAACGATCCCCTCCCCCTTCCCGCACGCGGACTAGAGAGTGAAGGGGCGCAGCGGGGCCCCTTCCCCGCCGGGAGGAGCGGCCCTGCGGTGCAAAAAGTAGGCACAGCGCCTCTGTCGCCGCGGCCATTTAAGAACCCCGCCTGCTGAGGGGGGGAATGAAACTCTGGGGGGGGGGACCCAAATAGCGGGCCCCCCAAAAACGGGAGAGTTGGCAAGTTTGATGTAAGTTGGTTGTGCGGCATTGTCTTAAAAGGGTGGGTACCCTTTAAAGGGAAAAAGTGTCATAAAAATGGCATTTTTTTAAAAACACGTTTTTAGTTAAAACCCTTTTTAAGAATTTTTGGTTAGTTTTTTTTTACATTTTCCATAATCTTTCAATATTTTTTTTTAATGCTTTAAATCCTGCAGTTTTCACTTTGGCCAGTGGGCCAATAATTTTGAATTCTGTTTGTAGGAAGGATTTTCGTTTGTTGTATGGCAGAAAGCAGGGTTTACTGAAAGGTGTATGATAAAAACAGGATCCACATTACCAAAAAGGAGATTTCACGTTCCCCCCTCCCTCCCTCCCCACTGCTTCTTCCCCCGGGCAAGAGCATGCCAGAATATCTCCATAGAAGTCAATGGGGCCAATCCAGTCCCACAGGCTCCCAAGTGCATGAAGCTGCTGTAAAGGGGATCTTGTAAAAAGCTGTTAAAAAACGCTGAGGCAAGATGGCCCCCATAATCCTTTAAAGACAGAATTTAAAATTCAATAGAAAAATAAAAATTTTCTAGAAGAAAATAATAGTATCAGGAAAAAAATTGGCGACGATTCCCCTTTTAAAATAAAGCTGAAAACAAATTTTTTTGGGAAAAAAAGGGTATATAAGATTGCAAAATGGCCTCATGACGTCTTTTTAAGTATTAATTTTTCTAAGACATCAGAGGCCTTTGTTACTTCTTCTGCATTCCTTAGTGACTCTTCAGAGGGGATTACGGAGTATTAGCTTGGGGTGAAGGGTTGTTTCCGCTCTTTTTTCCGGTTTTTCGCTGCATATTGGTGTTTACGATGCGAATTTCGCGCTGAATTCGGGGAGTCCTAGCTCTATAGAGAGCTATGGGTTAGCGTCTCCCCCCCCGGTATAATATTTTGTATTTCGGGGGGAGAAAAAAGGGGGAAAGTCAAATTTTTAGGGCGAATACGCCGCTAACAATGAAAGTTATGGGGCGGCCCGGTTTGGAAAGACGTGCTGATCAGCGTACGCTCCCCCAAAAAACCGGGTATTTTGACGCGTACTATACGCACCTGCATTTCAACGTTTTGAACATCCCCTTTGGTATTCTCCATGTTTGCTAATGAAGGACATGGTTTTAAATTTGTATGCAAGAGAACTAAAAATCAACACAGTGCCAACTAGTGAATAAAAATGTACATTACACTGCAGCAAACTAAAATGTAAAAGATCAAACAGACACATATACTTTCATGGATTATGATGAAATTTTTTATTGTGATGCATTTTATTCTATAGAAATAAATATGAAAAAAAATCTCTTTTTCCTTAATATTTTAAACGGAAAAAAAGTATTAGGTTGGGAAAAAGTCCCTCAGTCTCTTTTTTCAAAATATGAGTTTGAAAAAACCTGAAAGCCATCTTTTGGTGGGGTATTGTGCCTTATTTAAAGGTGGCACACAAACCCGCCCTTTTCTATAATATTCTCCCAAGATTATTGGGGTAAGTATTGCTGCAAATTTAAAACAAAAAATTTTCTTGTTTTTTACAATTTTTTACTTCAAGCCTTTCGTTCAGCAAAATTAAAGGGGGTTTTTCACTACTTTTTTTTATACCTCAGTCCCGTTTTCTCGTTTTTTGTGTTTTTTTTAACCCCCACACCAAAAAAATGACGGTGCTGGAACACAGGTCTGTAGCTTTGCGATCAGGCTGGCATCAGGAGAGATCAAAAAGGTCTGTAGTATAGCGACCCGAGGAGTGATGCAGCCCTATAAAAGGGGATTTGGAATAGGTTTTGGAAATGTTAATGGACACGTATGCAAAGTAATTGTTTTTTCAACATCTTTAACATAAAAGGCAATCCTTGTAGTGAGACAACCCCTTTAAGCAGAATGCTTGAAGAGTACCTGTTATTACATTAAAAAATATCCCAATCCCTCCCGTAACGGCTATTGTTTTATGTTAGATGTAGAGCAACCAATTTTTTCCTCTCCTTTCCATCATTTCTGTAATTGTACATTATCTCTCTATAACTGTGCTAAGTGGGTGGGCTTTTCCTAGTGTAGAGCTAGAGAGATGTGCTTTTTATTCTGACCAATCAGATTACACCCCTCTGCTGCCGAGCTCCCTCTGGAAGCACGAGTCTTACAAACTGAGAAAGAAATACTACAGTATGATCCCTCCTCCTCTCCTCTCTCCTCCATGTCTCCAGTTACTGTGTTTATCAAGGCTGTCTTTTCCATTGGGCATTCTAGACAGTTGCCTGGGGGCCCACAAACATAGGGGCCCCAGGTGGTGAATGTAGGTTCCACGATCCCTGGGTCGTTGCTGCTTATTTAACTGTTTGCATGTTCTAAGAATGTGCAAACATTGCCCTGCCAATTGACGTAGGTGGCGGGATAATATGGGTGTGCTTTGGGGTGCTCAGGGGCATGGCCTGATTTGTCATAACTTCATGCAGTGTCATGTTTTTGGGCAAATAGTCTAAAAAAAAATGGGAATCTAGCAAGAGAACAAAGAGTGACTTTTAATGACCCTATTTACTATTTTGCATATGCAAACTTAAACTCTATTTAGTTTTCAATCTATAAAGCACTAAAAAATTTAACTTTTTTATGTATAACACTTAACCTCGATACTCAGTATTTAAAAACCTGATTTATACCTCTCAATTTGTCCTTTTAATTGTGAAGGAATAACTCCTTTTCTATTATCAAAACTGGTGGAACACCCCCTATTATTATCGCAGGGGGAAAATGTCATGCCTGATCTCCCCCAAAATGTTTCACCGCTAATGGCTTCATGTTGGGGAGGTCAGGGGATGACATTTTAATTTGTGATTTTTTTCGTCTTTCTACTGCGTTATCCGTGCAGAGGGTCTCAAAGGAAACTTTATATGTTTCATGCCATCAGTTAGGTGATGCCCAAGTAAGATGTTTTGGATTCCCCTTTTTGGGGTTAGCAAATCACTGTTTATATAGGGTTTCCCTGCTGATTAATTTGGTGGTGTTCACCGATTTGATAATAGAAAAGGAGTTATTCCTTCAAAAATTAGAAAGGGCAAATTGAGAGGTTAGAAATCAGGTTTTTTAAAAACTGTGTTTTCGAGGTTAAGTGTTATACATAATAAAAGTTAAGTATTAGTGCTTTATAGATTGAGAACTGATAGAGTTTAAGTTTGCCTATGGCAAAATAGTAAATATGTTTTCGGGCAAAGCCCACTGCACTGATATGTCCGGGGGCCTATAATGCTTTTAAAATGACCCAATAAAATGTCACAATATTATTTTGTTAATGGCACTGAGGCTTGTTTGTGTGTAGGAAAAATGTATGTTTTCTTTAGTACCATTTTGGGGTACTTAAAGAGAACCTGTTACATAGGTTATACCCCCCCTTGCTGAGGACAGCACCAGCTGGTGTCAGACCTGCTGTTTCCAGCGCTGTGCCCCTTATTCTGTAAGATGCTGTCGTTTTCATGTATTTAATGCTCAGATCTGCAGTTTTCAGCCAGAAAAGAGTCTTGAAAAGAGTAGTTTTTTTCAAACCCCGCCCATCGGAGGTTTGCCCTGCCCACCTCACAATTTATTAACCTATTACTAACCTATTACTTTGAATAGGTAGAAACATGTGAATAACTCAGGTGGGCGGGGCTAGCCTTTGGTATTCACTGTACAGATTAAATAACTTGGATTTAAATTAACTTTATTTAAAGGGGTTTTCTCAGTACTGGCTTTCGCAGACTTGAGCTGTTTCTCTGTCTCTTACAGCTTCAAATCCAGGGACGTGTCTCTCCTCCCAGTAGGCAGGTCTCTCCTCCCAGTAGGCCTGTCTTCCCTCACTAAAGACTGGTGACATCATCATTCTGTGTGAGCAGTGGAAGGGAGAGGATGTCACAGCTCTGCAATGGTCAGTTCTCTTATCTGGAGAGTTGTCACCTCCCTCCACAAGCTCCTTGTAGCCAGAGCACTTGTATTTCTGTAAACAGTTATACATACCGCCTGAACTGATGAAACAAATGTGAGGAATTCAAACTGCTCTTCCCCTCTATTATCAGGCAGGAGGGTTCATGTCCCGACCAGGGGGCATGTCCTAACAGGGCTGAACTAAATATCAGGCATCCAATCACAGTGAAGGGGGCGTGGCTCGACCCCAGGCTTCAGATTTAGCTCTAGACACTCACAGATTAATTGTAGCTGCTATACTAAATGATTTAGGTCATGCAACCATTGCAAAAGGTGCTTATTTTTACTGTCCCCATCATTACTATTTTTTTTTACAAAGTAAAGGTTTTTTTTTTAATGCGGGGCAGGGGTTTTGGTTTTTTATTAAATTTATTTTTTTAAATGTTCAAACATTTTTTTTACTCTGTTTTACTGTTTCTTGGCCCCTCTATGAGACTAGACTATACGATCACTTGTTCATAGTCATAATACACAGCAACACATTACTGTACATTTCTGTAGTGTCTTATGTCTGTGACATGCAGTATACTAGACTCTTCTTCTGACTGGGGCCTATAATACTTCTGTACATGACAGAACCAGAGGCAACTATTTTGCCTTCGGCTGCCATAGCTAACATTGGCGGCCTGAGATTATATTGCATAGGTGTCAATGATTGACAGGGAGCGTCCTTTCTCTGTCAACCAATTGGATTCAGCAGGGCACTATTGGGCTGTGGATCTTGGGGGTTTTAAACTGCTCTAATCAGAGCTAGCTCCGATCCCTGCTGTTGCATTGGAGCCCAGCCTCACATTACAGCCAGCTCACGCTGTTGATGGTGTGGGCACAGCTTCTGAGCCTGCATCATCCAAATACGCTAAAGCTACAGTACTCAAGAGACTCGCCACCTCTTCCGGTGATTTGAAAGGACTCTCTTTTTTTGCACAAGTCTCCTGGATGTTGTGGAAGGCCCACAGAAAACCCTAGGGCCCCATGTTTTTGTTCACTCAAAAAGATTTAAAACAAATCCATGGCAGAAATCCAAGGAATTCTCTTATAATTTTTGGAATGGATTTGCACCTTGTATGCAGTGAATTTTGCTGCATCTTTGGAAACAAAATAGCCCCAAAAGCAGTTTCTGTGTAAAATCGGCATCAGATAGTGACATACCATGTTTCTTTTCCTGCTTCAGATTTATGAATCCACATTGGAAAAATTCCAATCAGACATAATTGAAATTTGGATTTCAGGTGGAGTCCATGCAGATTTTGGCATTGAATTCATGTGCTTTAAATTCCAACATCGCATGAAATTCCACTGTGTAAATGGATAAAGGGACTATGAACAACAGAATGGGGCAAGGGGTCACCTTTCCTTTATTATGAACGTAAAGGGGTATTCCCACCACAATGATTTGCTTTAACCACTTAAGCACCAGGCCTGAAAAGGCCTTAATGACCAGCACATTTTTTGAGTTTTTGCCTCCTTGCGTTTCAACAGTTGTAACTTTTTTAGTTTTTTCAATGACGCAGTTGTATGAACACTTGTTTTATGTGGGAGAAGTTGTATATTTTGAATGCATAGTTTAAGTTTACATATAAATTTATGCAGATTTTTTTTGTTTCTTTAATAGTTTTTTTACACCATTCCCATTTCACACTAAATATCCTGTTAGATTAATTCTACAGGTTATTACGGTCGTGTGGATACCTAATATATGTACTGTAGACACAATTATTTTTTTATTAAATATTTATTTTTATTTTATTGTTAAAGGAGTTTTATCGTTTGAACTGTTCGTGCTCTTCAGCTAATTCTCTGAGATTGAATTTGAAATCCAGGGGCGTGTCTCTCCTCTCAGCAGACGAGTCTCTTCTCTCAGCAGGCGAGTCTCTTCTCTCAGCAGGCGAGTCTCCCCTCACTGAAGAACTGTGACATCATCATTTTGTATGAAGCAGGGGATGCAGAAGGTTGTCTGGATTTTAAACAGCTCTGTAGCCTCCTGTGCCTCTTATGTCTGCAGCCTTCAGGCTCCACAAGCTCCCTTTCTGTGCTATTTTGCAGTTATTACAGTCAGCTGAATGATGAGGGCATGTGAGGAGTGTACACTGCCCCCTCCCTTCTGTTTAACCCGAAGGAGACTGTATGACTGTGGTATATGCAGTTATACACACAGCCTGAACTGATGAGGGAAATGTGGGAGTGTACACTGCCCCCCCCTTCCCCTCTGTTTCAGGCAAACAGACTAGGTTATATGGAGCAATGCACACTGTCCCCCCCCCCTCTCCTCTCCCTCTGTTAACAGGCAGGAGACTCTATAACACTATGTTATATGAGGGGATCTGTGACTTAAACAGGCAGTCATTGCCCCGATCATTCACCCTAGTGCTGGGAGGTGTATAGAGCCAGCAGACCCTTTGGGTTTCCCCTATTGATTTTTAACAGCTCAGAGGTGAGAAAAAACAGAGTGTGCGGCAGCCAATTTACAGCACAGGGGGTGTGGCCCGGGGCATTTCCTGTGTGGGGGGGGTATCCCCAAAAGGCTGAATGAAATGTCAGCCAGCCAATCTCAGTGCAGGGGGGGTGTTAGGGGGGATTCCGGGGCAGGGGGCGTTGTCCCAACCAGCAGCAGCGAAATAGAACACAGATTTACAGAAAAGCTCATATTGCTAAACCAAGTGACTGAGGTTTAAAGCAACCCAATTTACAAAAGTGCTTATTTTTACTGTCCCCAAATCATGATCTTTGTAGCGATAAAACCCTTTAACTACAGCTCCATTCTAGACAGTTAAGCACTGGAAGTGCAAATACATCTTTTGCAGCCATTTTCTTTGCCCTTACCGACCTATGACGTATGGTATGTTAGCGCCGATAAGGGCTTTGAAACGGGATCGCCGCGCGATCCCGCTTCACAGCCGCCGGGTGTTTAGCGGCTAATTGCAGCTTTCCCGGCGGTTTCAGTGCAGGCGGGGTCGTCCCCGCCTGCGTGTTTAACCATCAGGCGCCGTGGCAAAGATGGCCGCGGCGTTTGAATGGGCTGAAAAGCCGGTGCCACGCACCGTTTTTCAAACACGATCGGGACATCAGCGATAAGATCGCTGAGTCCCGACAGGCTAAATTTGGGAGCGCAGAGCCTTGTGAAGGCTTGATCGCTGCCATTGTTCCGTTTGCCCCACTTCTGTCCGCAGACAGGAAGTGGGGAAACCGCCATCTCTGTACACCTTTAAAGCATTGCCTATGCAATGCATTAGGCTGTATTTTAAAAATTGTGCCCCTAGTGGTCAAAACACCATAGGGGGGCTAAATGTTAA